>SWBL01000227.1:0-84548 GCA_024195585.1 Aureobasidium sp. EXF-3400 | reverse complement strand
TACATGTCCGAGACCATGTCAATTTCGGCCTCAGCAGCGGCAATCTTCTCTGCTGAAGAGGGCTGGGGGCGACCACCACCGAAGAGGAAAGACATTTTGATATGAGTTGTGTGGGTTGTTTTTGGATGAGAGTGTGAAAAGTGTATGAATTGACAGTTCGAATTGCACGTTGCGCATCCACCATCATCGTCAGAAAGTTGCACGGCGGACCTCTTGAGCTTGGGCCACATGAGCGCACATGGCTGGAGCTTCGGATTTCTTTGCAAGCAGGAACTTCCAACTGCTTGCTCTTTCCTTCCACTCTCTTTCCTTCTTCACCACACAACATGCTGTGACAAATGGTAAGTCCTTCTTTTTCCGCTGCACCTTTCCTATTCATATTCCATGATGAGCCAAATTTGTAAAGAACCGTTGCGAATGACTCCTTCGGGGGGTTGATTTCACAAACATACCGATTATCCTGATCTCTATTTCACACCTCACGCTGCATAACACATACACCTTCTCAATTCTGAGACTAACAGTGTTCTCACAGATGCCAAGGTCTGCCGAAGTCTACCGCTTCCTGCGGCCCGTTCTCCAGAATGACTTTCGTTCGCAATTGAACCCCTCGTATGCTCGCTGCTTCTCCGCCTACACCAGGCTGGCCTCGAAGAAACCCGTCAAGGATTCTCCGACTGGCGACTATGAGAAGCGTATTGCTCAGCTACAGGCCAACACGTCTTTGCAAGACTGTTGGCCGCGTCTACCGCCGCGTCATGATGTCGCTAGAATATCCGTGAACGATTTGAAAAAGAGCTGTGCAACTTTAGATAATGGTGCTACCAAGCTCGACAATAGCTTTGTCGTTTCCGGCAGAGTCCGCTCTGTGCGCACTGCCGGCTCTAAGTTGGTCTTCATCGACATAGAACAAGATGATCGTGTCGCCCAAGCCATCTGTAATTTCTCCCACCTCGACCAGAACGGCGTGCCTCGTGAGCAGTTCAATGCTTTCAAGCGCGTCGTTCGTCGAGGTGATTGGTATACCTTTGTTGGTCATCCACACAAGGCTCAAGGTGGAGAGGAGAGTATTCTTGCGACTGAGCTTCCACAGCTCATATCACCATCACTCCATCAGATTCCTGCCCAGCTCGATGATGCTGAGACACGCGCCCGTAGGCCCCATGTCGACATGTTGGTTCATCGTCAAGCCGTACAGACGCTCAAGATCAGGTCCGCCATCGAGCGTGGCATCTCTACCTTCTTCGACAACCAAGGCTACTCCAAAGTTAGCACGCCTCTGCTGACTGCAGGCGCTGGTGGCGCAGTAGCCCGACCCTTTGAGACTATTGCTACAGAAATGCAAGACACTACTCTCAACCTTCGCATAGCCCCAGAACTGTGGCTCAAGCGATTGGTTGTTGGTGGCTTAGGCAAGGTCTACGAAATTGGTCCAGCCTTTCGCAATGAGGGCGTGGATGCAACACACAATCCCGAGTTTACCATCTGCGAGTCTTACATGCCATTCGCCAACCTGGATCATCTCATGCAGATGACCGAGGATCTGCTATCTGGCCTGCATGAAGAATTGCGCAAGTTGGGTGAAGAAAACTTCAAGCATCTTGCTGACACTGCTGTCAACTTTGACACAGCCACGGCTCACCTTTTCCAAGGACCTTTCCCACGTCTGCCTTTCATACCCACTGTTGAAAAAGAGATGGGTAAAAGATTGCCAGATCTCGGTAACGACAATGCGACACAACAGTTACTGGACCTCTTCACTGAGATGAACATCGCCGTCCCTGCCAGACCAACACTTCCACGCCTCTTGGATGCCTTGGCCGGCCAATACATTGAGCCTCTTTGTATCGGCCCTACCTTTATTACCGAACACCCTGCTGTCATGTCGCCGCTTTCGAAATCCTACGTCTGTCCTAGAACCTCTCAACTCATATCTGCTCGTGCCGAACTCTTTATTCGAGGCAACGAGTATGCCAACATGTACGAGGAGGAGAACTCACCATTCGCTCAACGCGAGAAATTCGTGGAGCAGCTCAAATACCGTGAAGTCGATGGTGAAGGCGATGGCCGAGCAGAGGTGGATGAAAGTTACCTCGAGGCTCTGGAATGGGGACTGCCTCCTACTGGAGGTTGGGGTATGGGCATCGATCGTCTGGTCATGCTTTTCACCGGTCAAAAACGCATCGGAGATGTCTTGCCTTTTGGTACTTTGAGAAATGTTGTCGGTCTTGCTACTAGACAGACGTGACGTTTCCATGTATATACAACGCTGCTGCTTTTATGATACCCCTCCGCTTCTTCCTGTCGAACTTCGTCTCTCGTCCCTCCTTCTGACCTTGGCCTTTGTCTAGTGATCCAACCCGTACTGTCTGTCTTGTAGTGATAATTTCCACTTTACCTCGATGCGACCCCTGATCACTGTCCACCTTTCACGCTTCGCCTTAAACATACAAGGCAACGCATCATCCAACACATGGTTGGCGAATAGCAACTTCTGAACTGCAAGCAGAAACAGCCTCCTCAGACTTGACACTTGGTCGCATTATCTCGACCCATGGTTGAGCCATCTGCTTTGGGCACAACTGCCGAATCCCTCATGCGCACGCTGCGCTGCACGAGCGCAACTGCATCAGCTATGCAGCATTATACCAGATAAACCTGCACGAGCTGCGCCGTTCGACAGTCTCACCGCATCTTTCTTCAGCAGCCTTCACGTCACCAGCAATAAGTATGCGCTGCTAGGAAAATAGATCTACACCGCCCCAATGTCGGTTTTCGTCTTTGGGCAACGATAGTTGTATGTTGTTTAGGCGCCAGTTCTATATTCTTCAAAGGCTGAGCGATGGAAAGGAGAATAAACAGTAGATTAGGTGACCATATGGTGCCAAGTATGGACTCGAGGCTGCATGTAGAAGGTCCATGCGGATCATGACGACTCGAAGCCTCGGGACTTTTTTACTTTTTTTAAAATCACCTCAAGTAATTCTCCGCAGCGCGCGGAAGCCGAATGATGCCAAAACCTATGAGGCGGTTCAAGCACTCACGCGCATAATCAAGGCTAAGAAGGCTGTTGCAGAAGGAGTCAGAGAAAGAGAAAAGACCACATCCTTTTGCGAGAATATGTCTTGTTAAGTTACACGCTTTCCTCGCCTCTTCTTTCTGCTTTATTAGCATGTCTTAATCCCCCGATCCAAGGCTTCACAAAGGATAACTTTATACGACATCAATATCATCCAATATGTTTGCGTGGTTGACGGGTACTGAGACCACTCCTCCCGCCTTCCTCGAGGTTCGAAGTTCGAAGTGGTTGATCATCAGTACTGTCGCGGCTGCGGTCTTTACTGATGTCTTCCTGTACGGTATCATCGTGCCTGTACTGCCATTCGCTCTGAGTGGTCGTGCTGGCATTCCGGAGGATAGTGTTCAGTCCATGATTTCAGTACTTTTGGCAGTTTATGGTGGCGCCTTGCTCATCGGTGCACCCATATGTGGCTGGGTTGCTGATCGATTCGACTCACGTCGATGGAGTTTTATGGTCGGATTGCTGGCGTTGGCTGGGTCGACTATATTCTTGGTTGTTGGTAACAGTCTTGCTCTTATCGTCGTTGGTCGTATCCTTCAAGGTCTCTCAGCAGCGGTTGTTTGGGTTGTCGGTCTGGCGTTGCTACAGGACACTGTCGGCTCCGAGTCGATCGGGCAGGCGATGGGGTATGTGGGCATTGCGATGTCCTTGGCCTACTTGCTTGGTCCTTTGCTTGGTGGAATCGTGTTTGAACGGTTCGTTGTATCAAAAGTTGGAAGCAAGCATACTCATACTGACGTAGTCTCACAGGGCCGGATACTATGCCGTATTCGCAATGGCTTTTGCGCTTTTGGGCATCGATGCAATCCTCAGACTCTTGATGATAGAAAGATCAGTTGCTGCAAAATGGGGGAAAGAACCACCTGAAGTAATCGCGGATGCCGAACACAAAGGCAGCACAGACGATCACAAAGCTGACCCGGAGTGTCACACACCCGAAATTGAGACACCTGCCGTGACACAGGGACGACGCCGGCTCCCTAGAGTCTTTTCACTACTCGCGTCGTACAGACTCGATGCCGCTCTGTTCGGCTGCTTCATCTCCGCCGCGCTGCTTACTTCCTTCGACTCGATCTTACCTCTGTACGTCAACGAACTCTGGGGCTGGGACTCGATTGGTGCTGGATTGATCTTCCTGGCTGTCACGATTCCATCTTTCACTGGACCTTTCATTGGCAAATACGCAGATAAGCATGGAGTCAGATGGCTAGCGACGACAGGCTTCATCATCACCGCTCCTTGTTTTATCCTGATGCGTCTTGTCGACCATGACGGTATTCGCCAAAAGGTGTTGCTCTGTGCACTGCTCGCATTGATCGGTCTCGGAGTCACTCTTTCACTCACACCACTGATGGCAGAAGTCTCGTATGCAGTCGATGCACAAGGTGCTAAACGACCAGCCGGCTTCTTCGGCAAGAATGGTGCTTTCGCTCAGGCGTATGGCTTGTTCAATATGGCCTATGCTGGTGGCACTATGATTGGACCACTACTTGCAGGATTGGTCAAAGAGAGAGCCGGGTGGGGTACCGCGACACTCGTACTGGGATGTGTCTCATTCGTCTGCGTGATCCCGACAGTCATCTGGTGTGGAGGGTCTATCTTCAAATTGAGGAGAAGAAAAATGGAAGAGAAGGTAGCAGAGGCGGGGGAACCTAGGAAGACAAGTCCGATTTCGAGTACGAGTGCCAGTAGCGAGGTTAATGTTTGATGCTGTAGATACTTTTCGGACATCTGTTTACTTGTATATACTCTGTTATTATCAATAAATCTTCGATATAACACCGAGCCGATTGAGCTTCAAGCTTCCTCAAGAATCCTATCAGCAATCTTCTCTGCCAACATGTACACAGTGCCCTGCGGCTGTCCTGGCGGCAACAAAGGCAGAGCACTCACATCCACCACTCTCAACCCGTTGACTCCAAAAACCTTTCCATCTCTGTCCACGACAGCTGCGCTATCGTTCTTCATTCCCATCTTACAAGTGCAAGCAGCATGATAATATGTGACCGTAGAGTTCTTCAGGTACTCAAGGATCTGCGTGTCAGATTGAATCGCAGATCCCGGCGCAACTTCCTCGCCAACAATGACTCTGCGCAAAGATGTGGTATTGGCAAGACGACGAGCATATTTAAACGCGTTGATTGCGAGATCTTGATCGCGCTCGTCTGTTAACCAGGCAGGATCGATCACAGGTGCATTGGCCATGTCCGACGATTTTATGGTCACACTGCCACGACTGAATGTCGCGAGGAGTCCGATGAAGATGCCTGCGCCATCATGAGCTAAGCCTGCGATCCCATTAGAGGATGCAAAGAACTCTGCATCTGGCCAGTCTTGCGGAAACGTCTCAGCCAGAGAAGATCGTGTTTCGGAGGTAAGGTTCAAACGAGAGTCGCTGGAGAATTTGACGAAGCCGGCGAAATCAGCACCTGTTGAGGTGAGCATGCCAGTACGATTTGCTATGTATTTCTCGGTTTCCTCGAGATTTCTTTTGGGTTGATTGGTCAAAGTCGTGCCGGTTTCCAGGGTGACTTGCAATGATAGGGTAAGGCGAGGGTTATCCCACATGTTCTGTCCGACGCCTGAGAGGTTTGAGATGACGGGAATGTCAAGCTTTTGGAGAGTAGATGCTGGTCCAATACCGGAAACCATTAGGAGTTGTGGTGATTGGAAGGCACCGGCGGAAACGATAACCTCCTTGGTCGCATTCAGCATGAACTTCATACCTCCGACATCAACCGAAACGCCTCGTGCAGTCTTGCTGTCATCAAAGACGATCCGTTTGACCAACGCATGCGTGTAAACGATGAGAGAAGTGCGCTCCAAAGCCAGCCTAAGGAAGGATGTCTCTGAAGAACTCCGCGTTTGTGAGGTTGGATCTTCGGACATGGTCAGGTAGGTCCAACCATTGAGAACTCCATCATTGGTTCCTTTTGTCAGAGCAGGCACGCCAAGCTCTGTGAAGGCAGAAGGGAAATAAGATGACCAAGAAGCGGCATACTTCGGGAGGCTGATCTGAAGAGGTCCATCGTTCCTTCCGAATGCTACTATCTCGTCGACAGTGCCAAGCGAGGAGTTTGCTGCACGGGTCGTAGAGTTGGCTGGCGTGTAATGGGTCGATTTCTGGTAGTAAGACAGTACATTTTGCCATTCGTAAGAAGAGTCTCCTACTTCGTTGGCCCATTTATCGAGGCATCCAACGGTTGCTCTTTGATAGAGAAGATAGTTGCGGCCACTGGAGCCTCCAAGACATTTGCCTCGTGCATAATGAGCCGTACGATTGAGCAATCCAGATTGGGGTGTTGTGAGGAACCTCCAGTCGATGAGGCCATTGACAGTACTAAGATCCGGGCTTGCATCTGCAGAGTGAATGACACCAGACGGTCTTTGGCTGTAATTGCCATTGTCCAGCTCATAGAAGCTACCGGCTTCCACGACAGCGACGGAGTAACTGCCATTCAAAGCCAGCCTCGTTGCCAGTGTCAAACCTGCTGTACCACCGCCTACTATCACGTAGTCGAAGCTAGCATTGACGCCAGGATATCCGAAGCTCGAACTGAAAAGGTTGCCATGATCGTGGGCTCCAAGAGCGCTGCAGAGTATTGCAAAGTACAATGGATAGAGTGCTCGAAGCATTGCGGTGGAACGACGATAACCAGACTTTTTGCTTTGTGATGAGAATGAAGATATCGAGTCGATGAAAGGAAAGACTTGTTATCTTGTTATAAAGAGATGCGACCTACCATGGCCGCGTCACGGCGCAGCATACAGACAGTAGCATACAGTAGAGCGAATCCTTCAGACTGATCCGCACACGGCATTTTGACAAGGATATGAGATAGGCCGTCCTCGTGGCGGAATAGAGAAAAGTCTCTGGTAGACACCTACTGGCTTGAACATCCTCATATGCATGGTGAACTGCACGTTAGATCATTTTGGGCTATGATCGGACTGAGGAGAACGATAGACAACTCGCCATCAAGACATCGAGACTTCAAAGAATTGCCTTTGCATACCAAAATAAATTGATGCGGCATGAGGGAGTGGGCGCGAAGCCTTCCTTCTTGGGCTAGAGCACCTGCATTGAAGTCGCCGACCAAAAGGCTGGACAGCCTTGTCAGATCTCGCCATCCTTGCGCATACCTTCGCCGACCATATTATGCGAGCGGAGAAAGGTTGTTTAGACAATTTAGCCCAGAAGAAGAAGCAAGTGTCCAGCTCGAGGTCTCAAAGGCTTGTGAACGGTTCGCGATTGATGTTTTCGAGTTGTTGGCAACACGACCGATTATGTAAGCGTTGGCCAGGGTCGTACCTATAACGATGCTCCGAAAGACATATCGTCGCCGACAGCGTCCACACTGGGTATACTGATCTCTTTGAACACTGTTGTGGGAACTTCCTAGTCCTTATCGTATATCGATAGTTTGTCGGGGACCGTTGACGCATTGCTGCGATCATTATCTCGAATTTGAAGATTTGAATGCTCGTCGGATAGGAACAGCTGCTGGAACTCATTAACTGAACAGAGCACTCTTTCACTTATTCATCGATTCTCATTGTCAAGCCGCAAGAGCTGAACGAGAGACGAAAAACCCATCGAGTTGCTGCTACCGCTCATGATCCAACATTACAGTTAATTTCTCACATACAAAAGGCTATATACACATTACTGTTCGCAGTTCCTCTCATCCATCAACGAGATCCGACCAACCTCGGGATGTCATCAGGTCTTGGCATAACGCTAAAGTATGCAAAACGAGATTTGCTCTTTCCTCTTCAGAAATTCTTCGAGAAAGCGCTCGTTCCGTCTTGCTGAGGAAAAAGCGATCGCGCCTTCCTCACTTGGAGTCGAAAGCCTGAACCTTCCTTCCTTATTCGAGGTTCGCTCGTGCACTCGTTCCTTCCTTCTTTGCATAGTTCCTTCCTCATCCAGTGGCACAAGGACATGTACACTGCCAATTGCTCCTTCCCCATCCTACCGAGATCCAACCAATCTCGATGAATCTTTCCGAATCCGGATTAGGCGCTTTGGCGGAGTGGTTAACGCGATGCCCTGCTAAGGCATTTCCTTCGGGAGCAAGAGTTCGAATCTCTTAGGCGTCGATTTCTTTTGCATCATGCGATATCAGCAGTGTCGATTAGATGCATTCCTTTTGCTCTCAAGAAAGCGAGAACTGATATGAAATGACACAGGGAGTCATGGTGAATCTCGGTAGAGAGTGAATGGCTTGGCGCTCGGACCCGATGTTAGCCTGAGCAAGGTCCGCGCGTTATTTCGTCTTCTGCCAGAGCTGAGGTGAACCGCCGCTATCCCTTTTGACGACCTACATGTTGATGTGCTGGACCGGACTTGTACTGGATAACGACCGAAAATCTCGTTGAACATCTCTATGGCATTATGCAATACATAATCGCCGAAGCGACACGAATCAACGACACGCGCTGCTGTATACATGCACAGCGTTCAAATAGAGGCACCATCCCCTCTGCTTAGCTTGATTTATTATACCCTTTGTGTTCATAACTGTCAATCTGGAGTCGCTATCAAACTTCACGCGAACGGAACCCGAGAACGAAAGGTCGTTCAACGGGTCGAATATCAGTACCAGTGGCGTCTGTCTAGAGCCAGAGATGGAGCTCACGGGATCCTTCGGTCGCTTGCAAAGACTTCACTTCTGGAACCATTTACTCCATCTCACAGGCAGTCCGTTTACTCTTAAACGCAGGTGTTGACACACGAATCTTGAACTTGACATTTTTACCGCCGCAATAAAAACGTTGCGCTTACCGTTGACGGTGTGGAATCCCCCTCTCAACTGATGGAAAAGTTTCAACTAGCTGTCGTCTCCGACTCCTCGATTCTCGAATACTGACAGAAGGAAGGATCCTGTTTCGTACAAGATCACCTATCATAAGAACCCGAGTTATGATAATGAGCAAACAAGATCGTCTGAGACATCTGAAGACACTATGTTATCATCATGTCGCCACGTGTCAAACACAGCTGGGGCGCCCACTCGTTCTGTTGGCATGCGAGGACCGTTGATCGCACGAGTGCTTGACCTTTTACCATGTGGGAAGTTTTCAAATATCGACAGCCACAAAAGCCCCACATAGCAAAGTAGGCATGCAGTATCTAATAAGAGAAGTAGGTCGCATAAAATAACGCGAGTGAGACAACTTGCGGGGTTGCGGGAGACTTAGAGTACAGAGAAACACTGAAGAAGGGAATAATTCAAAGCCGGGCGATGGCAAAAAACGGTCGTGACCGAAACGTTCAACAGTCAAATATGTAAGCTAGATATAAGGGTCTGAGTCCCTTCTCCATACGCGCGGCACAACTACACTACCTTTGCCTGCTACCATACTCTGCTGTACGACCTAACGACCTCTTACCAGGCCTTCCAGTTTGGATACATACCGGATCCTAAAAACTCTACAGAAGACCAGTTGATGGTCGACACCTTGCAAACATGGAGTGGCACGACAAATCCATATCTCTCTTCGCTGTCACAATCTCCATGATTGTACTACCACTCATAGTCGTCCCTCTGCGCTGCTATGTCCGAATCACACGACGTGCTTTCAAGATCGATGACTGGCTCATCATTGCGGCATTGATTCTCCATCTTGGAGCTTGTGCCGTGACACTATGGGGATTCATGTATGGTCTTGGTATGCCTGACAGAGTCCTTACTCCAGAGAACCAGATGAAAGGTGTTCAGGTATGCTTGATCTACGATACTAGCATTGAAGGTACGAGAGACGGAGACTAACACAATCAACAGACCTTTGCAATGTACAAGCCTATCTACACCCTTGCAACTTGCTTGATCAAGTGCAGTGTCTGCTACACATTCCTCCGTCTGTCAACATCGCCGAAGATTAGAAAAGCACTTCACTGGATCTTAATCATCGTCAGCTGTTCTTCACTTATTATGTTCATCGGATCTTTCTGCTACTGTGTGCCTTACCCAGCCATCTGGACGCACTGGCATCACCCTAATACTCCTGGATACTGTTTACCTGGAGCCGTAGTGCTGACTGTCGGCTATTCCTTTGCGGTGACCACCATCTTTGCAGACTTCGCATGCGCAATAATTCCAGGCATCATCCTATGGCAGACAGTCATGAGCACGAGGAACATGGTTATGGCGTGGGTTGTCCTAGGCATGGGTGTTCTTGCAGCAGCAATGACGATCTGTCGTCTCCCTTACATCGCCTACTGGACCCACAAGACCAACATGAGCTGTAAGCAGAAACGACCTGTCCAATACAATGACTCAAAGCTGACAACGTATCAGACGGTCTAGGAAAAATCCTCCTCTTCGAACTTCTAGAGTGTGGACTCGGAATATTCGCTTCCTGCGCACCAGCACTAAAACCTTGGTTCTCTGCCTCGATGACCTCCTTGACATCTTTCCTGCAGCATTTGACGCAGTGGACATCACTAGGCTCTCACATCTCAGCCTCCAGCCACAAACACCACCATCATATTCAAGACGTCGAGAAAGCGGAACGAGGAGAACAAGCACCCTCTTCTCGTCCAGTATCGGCTCCTGTAGCACCTCCCGTCCCTCGCATGGATCTTGTGATCCCTGATATTGAGGACACAGTCATGGGTACCGTGATGGACCCGCAAGACAAGGGATGGGATGGTCATGAAAATCCGGCGGCTGGTAACAGACCCGGTACTGTGCCGGTCATAATCATCTCGAAGGTTAGAGCTGGCAGTGGAGACTATACGAATACTTGGGATGTTGTTCGGGAGGAGGATGATGACAACGGTCCTCCTCAAGCATGAGATGTGGCTCTTATGATGACGGCTTTGTTAATGATATACATGACCTTTTCTTCTTTCATCACTTTATAATAATGAACAACACCTGTCATCACTGATCAAGCATGGATACTTTCTTTTCTCAATCACCACTTGGTCCAAAGCTTTCGTGATCCGTGTCCTCTGTCGATATGTTTTTCCCTGCTTAGGGAGTAATAGATAGACACCTCGAAGAGTTGCGGTTCGGATGACAAACCAGCATACTACAGTCGAGTATGTGGATCATCAGACAGAAGGACTCAGTCGTGATCTAATTAAAAAGCATATGGAAGTCTGACATACCTTTGGCTCTTGACCTCAGCACAACGACAAAGATACACCCAAGCAGAACATCATCCTCAACCCACATATCCCAAACGAAAGTCTTCATATTTTGATCGGCCAACCCGCTTCTACAACCGCCCCTTTGACACACACGTACAAAGACCAAACATGCATATGGGCGCGATAGCCTTAGCAGAGGGAAGTCTTGGAACGTGCGGTACTCGGGTCTCACAGTCCCCGTAAGGATTCTGAAGTAAAAGTGTCGCGTGATTGAACCGTCGCTGATAGAGAGCGCTGTGGCTTGATGGATGTGTGGATGAAGATGGTGTTCTGCTTGGATATATCTTTGCCGTCGTGCTAAAATCGGGTCGGGCGGTGTGTGATAAGGCTTCGTAGTAGATGGTTGAGTGCCGAGAGTAGGTATGTTGATGCGTCGAGATGTAGTTTTGGAGCTGGACAATGGAGAGACTGGAGAGGGACCGAAAATGACAGAGGACTTACGAAGTGCATCTTTTGCAAAAGGAAAGTGCGATCAGAGGCTGTTGTGGTCATGCCTTCCATCTGCAGCACAACAATTTCAAAAGCGAAGCGTAAACGACTCGAACCCGAGGAAAGAGCAAACGATCAACTGATGTTTGAGCAATACGAGATAAATGCTGATAAAACAAAACTCAACCGAAAACCTGCCGCCCACCAATGCATCCAAGAAGGAAAGAACTCCCCTCTATCCCTTCAACCATCGTGTCACATAAATCCAGGGTGTAAAATCCCAACCCCGACACCTTCGTACAATGATCCGAATGCAAGAATCAAGCTTCGCAACAAGCACCAAGAACATCTCTCACTTCGAGCATACCTCCTTCCTCGGCAGTAATCCTTCCAGACATCAAACTGCCAGACCCCCAAAGGCCCCTTCGTTCTTCCCAACGTCTAAATTTAACCTTGATTTCCCTAGGCAGACCACCCAACACAACTTTCGACTTGGGGATTGCAGGTCTATCCTCAAGACTAGCAGACAAGATGGCATAATCATGTGCGAACAAACATGCTTGGACGAAAGCATGCTGCCACAAGCTTTGTTTCGAGAGTAAGGGGCCGGGTAGAACCAGGATCTCAGAGTTGGCATCGAGAACGTAGCAGCCTTCCGGTTCCAAATCGTCCTGAGTGAATGGCGCGATTTCCGAAATCGTGGCCTCGAACTCAGCATTAGGCGATTTGCTTGATCCATCGCTGTTGGGTCGATCTGTGTTGGGTGATTTGGGCGCGCTCCAGGAGGGGCGGCGGGAGAAGTAGCTTGTAAACAGCGAGGTAGCCGTTTGCTTGGGCTTCTCCTTCGCTTCAATTCTGAAAAGTCGCACTGAAGAGTGTTCCCAGTTACCACATTTTCCCTTCCAGAGCGCCGGAGACTGGCAAACACTCGATTCACCGCTATCGTGAATCTCTGCAAGAAATTCGGCCGTCTCTTTGCCCTCGTCAACTTCCGTAAAACCGCCACCAGGATTGAGGTCCATGGAGATCAGGCGAGTGCTTCCAATGGCAGTAGCACCACAACCGCTTCCTTTCCACAGCCAGATCTTTGTCTCTTGAAGCGTAATCGGGCGGGCAATGATGTACGGGTACTCGGAGCATAGGCTGTTTTTGCTGCGGTCAACCTCATCGAAAGCGATGTGACCCATGTGTGGGCGACCACAAAGCATATAAGGCTCTTTCAAGCTCTCTGCACGCGAACCACGACGTGTGATAACGATGCCACCAAGTGCTTGGAAAAAGTTCGCTGGTTCACGAGCCTGGTCGATAATGTACAATTGTGTTGACCTGATTTCATGATTAGCCTCTTGGATACCGACCTGAAAGACATGAAGATTCTTACTTCTGTCCAGCTCCAGCTTCTCTAGCAACGCGTTTGGCATGAACTTGAGTCTCTTGGATCGTTGACTCGGCGATGCGATCGCCGCACCAGAGGTACACTTCGGCCATCCTTGTCATGTTGGCAGTGTAGAAGATATGCGTACAGATGTACATGGAATTTTCGTACAAGATGTGCTCTTGTTGCGCTGGTAGAGGAATCATAGTACCATCAGGCTTGATTTCGTGAATCGAGTTCCGCAGGGTCTTGATCTTATCAGATTCTCCTGAGCGAGAACCTAGCACTGTTTGCGTATCTGTGTTCAACTGCAGGCGGTTTTTTGACTGAGGCAAGTCGCCGAAGAAGTCGGCTAATTCTCGTCCAGCTGGAAGGTCAAGCATGTTGGGCAGGTGAGGTAAGTCTATCGAGTATCCAGGCACACGTCAGCTCTCTGTCCCTTCCGCGGGCCTTGGTATGGATCGCAAAGTACAAGGTGCTCAAACTGCTCAGAAGCAATCAGAATTTAGACAGAATGATAAAATCAATACGGATATGAATCGAAGTTCTTTTTCTTTGTGCTCGCACGCTGGATGTACTAATGCTAAGACTCACCTTTGGCACTCAGTTGACCACTGACAATTCTTGAACTCTTTGCTGGCTTTGGTGGGGCGCCGGCACTGGGTGACTGTACTTCCTCATAGCCACCGTTTCGCTTAGGCTGATTGATGGTGTCCTCGGTGATACCAAGACCCAGTTTTGGCGAGGCGTTGTATCTAAGCGGTGAGCTTGAAAGCAGTCCAGCAGATAACATTGCAGCCTCCTCATCCTTCCTGGTAGGCAGCTCGATAGGAGCACGCTTCTGCGGCGTAGTCTGTTGTACAGGCTTCCCCCACATCGAGGCAGCACCCTTGACTGACGAGAAACTCTGGTTTTCCTTATCCGCCTCAGTCGCGTTCAGTGGCGGCAAAGGCTTATCTTGGGATCTTGAAACTGCGGTAGTCATGCCCGGGAGAGCTTTACCAGGGAGTGGGCGGCTGAAACCAGAGGGTTGGCGAGAAGAGGACATTGGGGAGATAGGGTTCGACACAGGCTTTGTGCTCACTGGAGAGCTAGCCGAAGAGGCGCGAACAGGGAGCCTGAAAGGAGCGGGTGTCTCCAGCTTTTCGGTAGCCGTGGATGAAAGAGTGCTCAGTGCTGGTTTTGCAGGTGTGATGGGTTTGGGTTTCTCTGCACCAGCAGATGCCGCCACTTCAAGCGAGGATCTCGCTGATACGGGAGTCTTTGGCTTGTCTGACAGAACAGGAGGGAACGTCATCGACTTCGTCGGTGTGAGAGTCTTGGGCTTCTCTGCTTCAGCAGGTGGTGGTTTGGAAAGGTTGATCGATGCAGCCCTTACAGCTGCAGACTTGGGTCGAGGTTGCACAGGAGTCTTAGTCACTGGCGAACTTGGTGATGGCAAGTCAATTGATCTGGCCGAGTGAATAGATGAAACACGCTTTTCGGGCCCAGACGCGATGGAAGAAATGCGCTTCTCAGATCCAGAGGCAATTGAAGAGATGCGTTTCTCGGGTTCGGGTGTTGCTGTGACTGTGTTCTCTGGTGCACTTGACTTCGGCTTGCGTCTCTTGGGCCCCTTAGCTCGACTCTTGGTCATGTGTGTGAGCTGAGTTCCCTCGCTCGGCTCATATTGAGCAGAAGTCACGCGAGTGATTGTGGGAGGAGAGAAGGGACTCCCCGATGGCGGTGTGTTTGATGTACTCGGTGGGCCACGTGCTAACAGTCCAGCGAGAGCTGGGTTGAACCTGTCGGCGATCTTGTTCGACATAGGTCTTGTTTGCACCTGGGGTTTAGATGGCTCCTGCGGTACTGGTTTAGGAAGCTCCTTTTTCGCTGACTTGGGGAGCTCACGTTTCTCTGGCTCGGGAAGCTCTTTTGTTTCCGGTTCAGATGTGTTTTCGGTCTTGGTCGGGGTCGGTGCTTGATCAACGGGCTTCTCATCAGTCACAACGGTAGATGGCTTTGCTTCGACAGAAGCACGCTTAGGTTCTACCTTTTCAGTGACGCTACTTCTCTTCTCGGGAACGGGAGCCTTAGGCTTGCCTCTGAGGTTTTTGTGGAAAGACAGAGCCTCAGGCGTGATGTCGCGGTGCGATTTAGCGGGAGCCGGAACGTTGAGTGTGCTGTTGGATCGTCCCAGCTGCTTCCTGATGGAAATCGCCTCTGGTACGGATGAAGGTGTAGGGGAGATTTTTGGTTCCGATGCAGGTTTTTCTGCGGCAGCCTTGTTCATCTCCTCTTTCTTCTTCAACAAACTTTCTTTCAACTCATCGCGTCGCTCTGTCTTTTGAGGACCGGCACTGAGAGATAGGCCTGCCTTACCGCGAAGAATGTTGTTCTTCAGCTCATCAGGTGCCACGTATTTATCAGTCTGGGCTTTCTTAAGCTTCCCGAACAGAGCCTTGAACTCAGGCTCTTGCTCTGACTGCGCGCCGATAGTACCACTTCGTGACTTCAAGCCTGAACGGAAGTCGGTCTTTGGTGTAGTCTCCTGCTTTAATTCTGGCGACTTGAACTCGCCAGACCTCAGCTCTGGGGATTTCAGAGCAGGGAATTTGGGTGACGATGAAGCGGTCGAGTTGATGGAGTTCGAAGGTTGATGCTTAGGCGGCAGTGTAGGTACCGATGACAGTGCACTAGGCTTCAGAGTAGCTGGTTTGATAGGCTCTTTCTCTGTGAACCTGGAGGAAAGTCCACTAGGCTTTGAAGAAATAGGCTTAGAAAGCTCTTGCTTCTTGGCTGTTGTTTCTTGTGCTTTATCCACACGATCGGTGTTCAATGGCTTTTCCTCTCTAGTGATGTCTTGCTCGGCTTCTTCCTTCTTGGATGCCTCCTTGACCGGCTCTTGCTTTTCCAAATCTGTCTTCTCGGGCACCTTAGGCGCCAGATCGAGCGAGGGCGTTGATGGTTCTGGCAAAGCCGATTTGCCATTGAGCGAGATAGGCTTAGCCTTGGTCGGAGGTGTGACGTTTCTAGATGCGCTAGGAGAGTGTGTTGGAGTATTCCTCATAGACGACCTCTTCAACAGACCCTGACCGATAGTAGGCGCGTCTTGAGCTTTTGCGGCATCGATGTTCTCCTGCGACGACGATGGCTCAGCGGTACCGCGTTGTTGCTTTGCCTTGGCAAGGTCGGCCATCCAGCTGGGTTGATTCGATTGTGGTGATGCGAGCGGCTTGGGCGAGTCTGGACGGGTAAGAGCACTCTCAAGCCAACTTGCTTTGGTAGGACTGCGACTCCATCTCTTGTTGGGACTAAGCGGAGGAGACATGAGACCTTCGGGGATGGGTTCCTGGCCTGAGAAAGAAGCCAATGATCTCGAGCGTGAATGTCTAGTAGTGGTGGACCTCTCAGGTTTCTCCTCTTTGACCTCGGACTCGGGAGCAATGTTCAGGTTGCTGATAGTGCTATGGCTCGAGGAGGGACGAGAAGGAGTGTCATCGGCATTGGCGGCGCTGCGGAAACTGGCGGTCGAATCATTCCGGGCCAGTGTTGAGGGGCCGGCTGTGACACTCCATCTCTTGTTGACACTGTCGTTGCGCTTGAGCATCGCGCTCTGTACAAAGCCACCCATACCCTTGGTCGGCGAGCTAGGTCTATCCAGACGGCTTTGAGCGCTTGACATGGTACGGTTGAGACCATCAGCGCTGTCTGGCCTGTCGGGTGCAGCAAAGCGCTGTGAGTCACGGGAGGGTAGGGGAGCGCCCTTCTCAGGAATTGACATCATGCTCATGGGCCTGACTGATGAGGCCCTGGTGGGTGAGCCCATGTCTACAGACATAGGCCGACTGCGGGGTGGGCGCGAAAGAGTGCTGGCGCGAGAGGGGACGGCGCTGCTGGGCGAGGCCTTGTGCGGACTCGTAGACGGCGACATTGATGGTGATGGCATGCCTCGCTCGCTCTCTGGATATGTGTATCAGTAAAGGTTCTGGATGTTGTGGTTGGGGAGGCTCGTGTGACGCACCCAACTTGCGAGCGAGTCGTGAACTTGCGATCTGCGCTTCTAGTTGCTCCTGACGCTCATTGTCTTCCCTTTGTCTCTTCTCCTTGAGTTCGCGCACGCTCTCCAGGAAGGCGTTTGTGTCGAGATCGGGCGTGTCGTCCATGGTGTCTGGTGCGTCGTAGGTTGTAGGGGTCTAGGTAATGATGGTATCTAATCCATACGGTGCAATCGATGAATGATTCAACTAGCGATTGGGAAGCGTCTGGCGACTTTGACACGAAGGAAGAGGGTTCAACAGTCAACCAACGACCAAACACTGGCACCCTCTTGTTGACATTTATTTGTGTACCCGTCTGTCCCCCCAAACCCACCAAAACGTCCCGGCCGCTTCAAACGCGCCATGCCACCTTTGACCACGTCAGCCAATCGCAGCCCGTTATTCCTGAAACACCTCCGTCAACTTCCCTGCAGTCCATCTTTGTACAGATCATATATTTTTTTGATTGTCACCCTATTGAGTGCTTTCGATCAGGGGTCTACCCATTCCCGATCTGTTCGCAGTCATCTTCCATCTCTCCTATAGAAGATTCGATACACACTGGCCCTGCGCCTCAATACAAAAAGAGTCGATCCTTGGCATCTTGCACTACCCATTTGAGGCCCTCCTGAAGGTTCAATCCAGTCAATGCACTGCACTCCATAATGTTCCACCTGTGCGTGTGAATCATGTCGAGTCGCAAGGCCTGCGTGGGTTGCTCGAGTCAGTATCGTGCTTGGTAAACATTGGGACCCCGCCGCGGCTGGCGAGGGAACCACGAACCTTGCCTATCTCTTCCGAGCTCATGCATCCTGCAACATCGCTCTTGTTCTTGAACACGAGCAGACTGGCTCCCATCAATCGCTGCCGTCCTGATCAGTCTCCGCTTTGTCTGGTCGTGCTGAAGCCTTTTACCTCTTGCAGAAGGAGCCCCTCCAGTTCTTGTCGGCAATCGTCGATTCGTTCTCGGTCTGTGCCGTCCACGACCCATATGAGCGTGTCTGTCTTCTCAAAATAGTTCTTCCAGTATGTCCGAAGCGTCTTCTGCCCGCCGACGTCCCCTGTCTCCCGTGTAAGTTTCGCTATCGGCACCTCGCACCTCGCGCTCAGTCCTGGGCTCCCTTACAGATATTCAGCTTGTATCTGTTTACCTCAGCTGTCAGCTCCACGTCTTTGCTTCAACATGACCGGGCAACCTCACCCGTCATATTCGATTGTTTTGATAATGAAGCCAAGCGTGGGGGAGACCGTATTGATGTCCTCGCCCATGATATTCTTGACTATCGAGGTCTTGCCGCTGTTGTCGAGTCCACTAGGTGATGGTCAGATGTTTGCAGCCACGTCATCCAAAGGCAACGCACAGCATCAGGATTCGCATCTCCTTGTCCTTGAGACGCGCTTTCCGGAGTATTGACAGCATAGCGACAACAAAATTTGATCCAGAGGATGTGTAGGTAGAGTTAAGAGGAAAGAAGAGCAAAAGACTGACTCGAGAGACCGAAAGCGAGTCACGTGGCTTCCAATCTTATGTCGAGTTGTAAACACCACCATCGCCATTGGAAGTGAGAACAAGGACATGATGTGTTTTGTCCCTTGATTTCCTCTTCGTATCCTCCCATGGTACCCATGAGTCCGCCAGCCCTGGACAGGAGCAAAAGGTAGCAGAGGTAGTCAGCTATTGAAATGGGTTATGGATACCCAAAAGACAGCGCTTTGATGTGAAAACATCTGCGAATACAAAAGCATGTGTAAGTGTTTGGTAGGAGCAATCAGCAAGGAGAGGCACGAGCGTTCCGTCACTTCTTGGTCTGTCGTTCACTTCAGTGAATGAATGCAGGCAGCCGCGACTGACGCACACAGCTTCAACTTATCAACTTCGTACAACCTCGACAATTCATCTCCGACATTCTTTTCAAGCACGCAAAGATGGCTCCTAGGAAGAAATCTGGATGGATCAGCAACAGCGAACTCAAGAAAATGACAGCAGGTGCCGCCCTGCCTCCTCTCCCTGATGCGCAAAGATTCGACTACGGCGACAAACTCGATCCACACCTTTTCTATTCTTGGGAAGGTGAACATGCCGCACCGCCCATCTGGGATGAGCGTCCCATCTACAAGAACAGCGATCTCCAAGGAACCATACGTCAATGGGCGAGCAAAATCAATGTGGAACCCAGACCATTCGGCGCGACCTCAACCACCAAAGTGAACACGAATTTCTCCTTCGACGTCGGTAAAGCCAAAGCTGCCAGTGGTCATCTTTACTTCCTGCCACCCAAACACGATGAAAGCCTCATGGCCGAGCTGGTTCCTCGCTCCTGGATTCCTCAGATCTTCGAGCCCGGTCAGAATCTTCACTCCTTCTGGCAGCAACAGATCAGTGGAGAACCTAGGCCCCAAGATGACGCCGATCTTGGTGACCGCACACCCTTCTGGAACTTCTACTTGACCAACAATTCAGCGGTCCAGTTCCCCCCAACCCAACCAGATCTCAAGGGTTGCGACACCCACGAGGACACACCACAAGACACAGAAGCTCGCAAGAATGATTGTGGCAGCCAGGGTTGGACTAATCAGTATCTTCAAAACCCTAACGCTTTCATGATGACCCGCTTCGGTAGAAAGGCTGGCCCAAGAGGTGGAAAGCAATACCCCGACGATCCGCCCAAAGAACCATCTCTCGTCCAGCTGACACCAATGATCGACAATGCCATCAAGCCTGTACTTAACCTCTTCATCCGCATGGCCTCGCTTGGCGACATTCCCCAGATCACCGACATCTACAACCACTATGTCCAGAACAGCGTGTGCACTCCCGAGCTAGAACCCATCAGCATCACAGACATGAAGGGTCGATGGCAGAGTGCACGAGACGGTCACTTGCCGTTCCTTGTCGCCTGTTCACCTAGGGGCTATGGCGGCAGGAGACGCTCTGCAGACCGACCTGCTGTTGATACAGTTCTAGGGTTTGCTTATGCTGATGAGTTTGGCGGCCCAAGAACAGCGTTACGTTTCGCTGTCGAAGCTGGCGTTTTTGTCAGTGCCAATCGCAACTGCAAGCGCAAGGGAGTCAGCAAATGTCTTATGGACAAGCTCCTTGGACTGCTGGACCAATACTACATCGAGCGTGGTGGCTATGACATAGATGAGCAGGTTGGAATTGGTACGCAACGTCTTGTGTCGCGCATCTTCATCAACTTGATGAACTCGGAAGTCGACAAGACCAGAGAGTGGGTGATTCCCTACCTTGAGTCGTGGGGGTTCGAGCAGCAAGGAACGGCCAAAAGGGTAGGCTACAAGCTGAAGTCGGTGTAAGTGCAACTCCATTTCTGCCGACAAGAGGATTTGCTAATTGCTATGCAGTTTCGACATCACAACTTTCCACAAAGAGACGGGAATGGTTATTGTACCTAACAACCCACCAATCCTTCCCCCTCTTGAGAGTTGAAGTCGCCAAAGACTCACAGAGACGCTACCTTGCTTGAAGTCACAATGGAACGACGAGAGAAACGATACAACCAGACCCGGAACAGGAGAGAGATTGAGGATTTGCAATACTTTTCCAATGAGTCCAGAGGATTGGCTGTCAGCTCTGGGATTACAAAACAGTAGAAGGCTCGGTACTCCGTGCAGGAGGATGGATGGTGGGAAGAATTAATTAATCGAAAGAAATAATATGAAATGCGGAGCGGAGAAAAGCCTTGGCTCCTCCGAGACGCTTCGTTCGATGAAACCATTTTACTTTCTTCTTGTCCTTTGCACTGATTATAGACTCAACTCATATCAAATTCACCACAAGCATGTCGCTCGCACTAGGAAAGCGCAAGCGCGCAGTAACGTCCAAAACACCACTTCCGTCCAAGAAAGTCACCATCGCGAAACCAGCACCACCACCTCCGGCGCCGGAACCCGAATCCGATGCAGAAGACAGAGAGGCACTGAACGAGGCATTTCGTCGTGCTTTTGAAAAACGATTCAAGGCGATAGAAGAGGACAAGCCAGAAGAAGTTGAAATCGAAGAGGAGGAAGTGGACGACGACGAGAATGAGGATTGGGATGGTCTTTCGGAAGAGGAAGAGGATGATGAGGATGAGGTCGAAGTGGTCGAGCACAACATGTCCAACTTTTCGCGCGAACGAGCAGACAGAGCTGCGTCGAAAGCATTCATGGTAATTGCTCACATTTTGTTCACCAGGCCCAGCACTAACCACGTCACTTTGCGCCAAACAGTCTTCCAAACCACCCACCTCCTCAGACACCCCAAGCACATCCAAACAACCAACGAAAAAGAAAGACGAAGACAACGAAGGCGGAACCACAGAACAAGATAACCTGAAAGACGATCTCGCCCTGCAACGCCTACTCAAAGAATCCCATCTCCTAGACGCAACATCCCTCTCTACAGACCCCTCTGGCAAGAACCGTCACAAAGCCACTGATCTCCGTCTCCTCGAACTTGGTTCCAAGACTTCGATTTTCGCCCAGAAGAACATGCCCAAACATCAACGGGTGGGTATTCAAAAGAAGAAGGAAGACAAAGAGTTTGAGAGGAGGAGAGAGGCCAAGGAGAATGGTATTGTGCTTGAGAGAGTCAGAAGAGAAGGTACGGATGGAAGGGGTGGTGGCTTTGGAGGTGGTAATAAGAGGGAAAGAGGTATTGGAAACCCGAGTGTAGGCAGGTTTAGTGGTGGCACGTTGAGATTGAGCAAGAGGGATGTGGATGGTATTACTGGGCCCAAGAGTAGTGGAAGAGGAGGAAGAGGTGGCAAGGCAGGCCGGGGTAGAGGTGGTGGTAGGGGTGGAAGAGGAGGCAAGAGGTAGACACACCGTCCTTCTCGTACAAATCATCTGGCAAAGCAGTCATCGCATCCATGATCGACCTACCGGTACCAAAGATTCGGGTTCCGACAGGAGACCTGATTCTCAATTTCACAGAGAACGGAAGAGCCAGCATCGAGTGGCTTGATCTGGACATATCCCTCTCATCCCTTCGCAAACAGCAAGACACAAGTCAGCATTTGATGCCGTCAAGAACATCACAAGTCGAATCGAGAGATCGAGGTGGTGGATTCAGTAACCATATTTGGTACTCCGAGTATCATACAGAAGCTATAAATGCCACTCCAAAGCAGGCAGACTTTCAATGCCAGCACACGTGCTCAACAACAATGCTCTGTTTACCTTGAAAAAGAGGAAGTGCAATGTTGGATTTTCTCTGAGGTGAAGCTTCTTCCACCGTTGTTGTTCAATGGTTCGTCATATTCCCAAGTCTAACGGTGTTTCGCTTCTTTTTGAGCCTCAATATTGCATAACAGCACAACGTCGTAGCTGTATTGGATTGTTCTTGTGTAGGCAGAATAGTGTGATGAACCTTTTTCCCTTTTGATTTTGTATGCTCTCATTTGCTTCACTAATTCCTCTGAAGATGGGGTTGTTGAAGCCTTTTATTAAACTCTGATCCCGCGTTGTTGGAGGTCCGGATTCCCATAGCGTTTGGGATCAGAATTGTGTCTCGGGAATATTGGATTGCATATTGAAAAGCACGTTCGATATCGCCAGCGTGTTTTCCATTTAACATAAGTGCCGAGGGTCGAAGTTGCCATGAGTACTGTACTGTCAGTAGGCATAAGGGGTGAGCATGCTGACTGGACATGGGAATTGAGAAAGGAGAAAGCCAAAATCTTTGAATCGATTGTAGACGTCCCGCGGACTGAGTATACTTCAGTGAGTATGAAGTCCAACATGCAAGTCAGCGTCACTGTCGGCAGGGACAACAAGATCTTGGCCGTTGCAATAATGCATCTTCCATGTTTTACACCATCGGAAGCTTTAAGGATGTGGCGCGCCTGAGTGCACATGGCTACCTGAAAACGTTGTTGACATTTATAGTACGCCCTTCAGTCCGCGGAGTGAAGGGCGTGCTAGAACTCGTGTAAATGCGATATCGATTTTCTTTGTTTAGGCTGAAGCGTATCGTCAGCATGTTCTGCGCGATGCTGATGCAGCAAGGATGCTCGACGTTCGACTTGAGCAGCGTGAGAGACACGACACCTAACACGTAGCAAATCCGCATCAAGAGCGGGCAACTTGCAAGCGGCTCGTCTACGAGGTTCAAGTTCGATGCAACGTGAGAGGTTACGTCCGGGTAATGAATGTTGAGTAACCCCTTACAGTAACGCGGTGCCAATATCTTGCACCGTCCATCTGGAGAGAGCGATATCGCGGGGCATAACTATGCCCTCGAACGGTTCAGACCTCAATGTGTTTTTCTCTGCGAGAAAGGGCGTACACTCATAATCAAGAAAGTAGCCGACTGCCGTGGATCTTTGTAAAACCCACGGATGAATCTCAAAATCTCCTTGTTGACTGAGATCAAAACTTGGCATCCAACGGCGTTCCGGAAGCAGATGCGTGCGCAGTTCATGGAGAACAGGTCCGCTGGAGCGAGCTAACCCGAATCGTTAAATGCAATGCCAGCTGGCAGGTTAGGATTTTGCTGAGCAGCCAGCTTCAACTTGTTTGTGTTGACAGTATAGATGACTGGAACCACTTTCCAAAGGAACTGATAGTAAACAGCATGTCAATGATCGATGAGTAACAATTGCCCATCTATCTGAGCAGTGAGAGTTCGTACAGGCAAGCTCAAAGTACGTGGGGAGTTAACGGCGACGCTTACTAACCTACCCACTCTATTGCGACTCGCAACGTCTCGGGCTCACTGCGACACAGATCGACGATCTAGTACAGGCTGTGCTGAAGAATTTGATAACCCCTTGAAAGTGGCTGAAGGTGCCACGCAGTCAAGAACCTTGGAAGCAGAGATAAGAAACGAACGAGGAGTTTGAAAGACTGTGCTTCAGAGATTTGTTCCGAGATTTGATGCGACTGCAAGATCTGCACTTTCGAGCAGGGTGGCTCGGACCTGCTGCAAACGCCAAGGCGATATACTGTACTGCTGCAGGGCTTCCTTCCTTCCTTCAGTGAGAGGGACTTCGTGAGACGTTGATTAATCAAGGAAGCAGTCGGATACACGTATCTTGCGGTCATGTTTGAGTAATATCATGTCGGCCGTATGGAACAAAGTCAGATGCTGGGCCAGAAGGTCGGTCGCGTGAAATTACACGCAAACAGATAGAAGATCTACGGTGATCGACATGGTCGTAAGATCTACCAAGCTCGTTGAAGAAAAGATGAACCACATGAGTTGAGATTTGAAAGCCGCGTTTCTTCATAATGACAGGTTTCAGGAGAAAGAATGTCAAGAAGCAAGTACGATGGTTGCAAGCAAACGTGGGAAACTCAGCACGATGCGGATCGAAATTCGCATCAGGTAGCTCACATGGTTGCTTGCATCTCCTTGAACTTGTATGCTTGAGGCTTGAGCAAAGGGAGCGCGTGGGCCCAACGGCGTCTGGCGGTGCTGAAACGATTCACCAATGGTGACGTCGGGTGTTCGGCACGTCGGATGCTGGGCTCTTTCTCTCTGTGAGTTTTGTCGCGCGAAACGGTGGGCCAATGGTGTCGGCGGATAAGCTTCGATGCGCAGCGGAGCCAAGGTTATGGTGGGGAGAGCTGGAGAAGATGGAAGTGCATGTCTACAAAGCTCTCTCTATATCAAATCAGAGTGTGCAGCATCTAGATAAGTCTGGATTGATGCATCTGTCGACGTTTAGGACAGACGGATGGTCGATATTGTAGCCAGAAGCCCGGATGACGTTCTGTGAGCAGCCAAGACGAGGTCTTGACGCTAGACGCTCGTCGCGGGTCTAGAATGTCTAGAGTGGAGAAGGGCACACCCTCGCGACTTGGACGGTTTGCATAGGCGGCCGTTCCGGCGCTCCCTGAGAACTCTCGGACTTGATTCTGCCCGTCGTCCAAGACTCTGTGCTGGTCCTAATCATGCTTACGAAACCGCTGCTGTTGAGCTGATTCTGACTCCGGCTCTGACTTTGCATCTGACGCCTTCTCCAACACGACCGTCGACCGACCATTCTTCCATCCCACCTCCCATCTCGCCCACCCATACTGACTGGCGCCATTGTCGCCCTATACCACTGTACACACACTTGACTGCTACATCCTCGTCACGAAGCACAACCCCTCTCTGAGCTGGACCGCCACGCGGACCCCCCGACATGGAGCCCGACTTCATAACGCGAAAGTCCATCTGCCTGGGCCAGCCGCTGCCCCCAAATGTCGTTATCCACGACAGCGACCCGAACTTCGCCCCAGGCATGGAACGCCTGTACCCCTCGAGTGTCGAAAGCAACATCCTAGAAGAGCTGGTCATTCTCAAGACCAAGCTACGGTTGTGCAACAACGATGACTTCTGGTCCTTCGTTTCCGAGCGCATGGCAGAAATTCTCGGAGCACAACTCTCTTTCATCGCCAAACGTATTCTGGTCGACGAACAAGACTCGGCCATCGAGATGCCCCCTATCGGAGAGCCAGGCTCTTGTCTGATGGCAAGTGCCTGGTACTACAACGATGGCAAAGGCCTGCAGGGCGTCGACAAAGGCTTCAAATACCACGCCTACGGCTGCCCCTGTTCATACATGCGCCATGACAAGGTCTTTGTCGTCCCCGAAAAAGTCAGCGAAATGTTCGCCAACAACCCAAACAAACTGCCCGTCTCTGCCGAAGCTTACATTGGTATCCCTCTCTTCGCCGACGGCAAGTGTTTTGCCCATTTTGGTGTCATCTGGTCTGTCGAAGGTGCCGCTAAAAGGAAAGTTTCGTGGGCCTTTATTGAGATGTTTATGCATGGCCTGGAGGATCTAATCCTAGAACGCTTGCTTGAAGGCTCTGAGTTCAAGGACAAAGCAGCAGTCAACAGAGATCTTCCGCGTGTCATTCCGCACGAAGTCATTACCGCCGCCCAATCTCTCCAACCGTACGCGAAGAGTTTGTCTCACGAACTGAGAACACCAATGCAGGGTGTTGTTGGTATGCTCGATGTCATGTACGCCACCGTTCAAGAAGCTGCCGAAGGCCAGACAAATGCAGACGTACGTAGAGTGTTCGAAACACTCAAGGAAAACATCGAGACCGTTCAAGGTAAGTTCCCCTCCGTTCTTCGACCATGATCTGTGTGCTCATCGTTCTTTAGATAGCTCGCGTCGTGCTGTCGAGGCTGCCGACAATGTCGTACACGCCTACGATATGAACCTCGGTATCCCCTCAGGGCCACCAATCAACGAAGACTCACTGGATGGCTTCCCCGACATTAGCCACGCTTCTCACCCCGAGATTCTTGTAGCTGGAAGCGACTTGCCAATCTCGAGACCTAACAAGCGCCGCCGAGAGGAGCCCAGGAACGACCTAGAAGAGAGCCCGACAAAAGTACAGGCTACCCTTGCTGCCCGTGCCGCAAAGGCCCCCCCCACCGAAGGCATGAGGTTGGGTGTTCACGAAGCTGAAGACATTCCCGAAAGGGCTGCACAACAATCAATGCCTATGAGTCCTCGACCCATGATTGCTGCTCTGCAGGGTGACCGCGCCATTGCTCCTGGTGTCAGACACACAAATCTCCGCCGGGTCCTGCAATACGTGGTGAACGAGGGCTTGAAGGTTGGAGGAAGACCAGAGTCTGCAATCGCCCAAGAAACATATCTCGGCGAAATCATCGAAGTTTGTACACGATCAGCAAAGGGTGAACCTAGGACGAAACTCATTGAGTGGTCTGTGGACGCTGCTGTACCCGAAACAATACTCGCCGATGAGAAAGACCTTGCCAAGCTGATCTCCTGCGTTTTCTTGAACGCTACTAAATTCACTCAGCAAGGAAACATCACCCTCACAGCAAAACTAAGCCCGAAACTCCGATACATCGTTATCAAGTGTGTAGACACTGGCCCTGGTATCCCTGCAGCTTTCCTTCCTCGCCTTTTCCAGCCTTTCTCACAAGAAGACCCTTCTCTTACCCGTCAAAGTGAAGGACTTGGTCTCGGCCTTCTGGTGGCCAAGGGTCTAGCGCGAAAGCTTGGAGGAGATCTGTTCTGTATTCGCGCAGACACTACCGGACCTAAGCGGGGCACGGAGTTTGAGATGAGAATTCCACTAAGGGCTGGTGACACCACCACCCGACCCCCATCGCCATTCGGAACACCATCACACAACAGGGTGCGCCATTCAAACTCAGTAGACTCGGATGGTCGCCCTTCACCTATGCCTAACTTCACCACATCGCACGCCCGCACTCGCAGTGATAACTCAAACAAGGACCTGCCATCTCCTACAGAGAAACCTGCTACTGGCGAATCATCTACGGCGCCTGCTGTCAGAACTCCTCCAGCACTCAAACACGCCCACTCTTTCCCCGTGCCATCATTTCCCCCAAAGCAACCAAGTTCGGCGGGCCGCAAGTCATCGGCATCTCTCAATGGTATCGATCGCAACTTAGCCGTCAAGTACCCTCTGAACTTCCTCGTTGCAGAGGACAACAAGATCAACCGCAAGCTTCTTGTTAGCATGCTCAATAAGTTTGGCTACAAGACAGTGATTGAAGCATATGACGGTGCCGAGGCTGTACGACTAATGTCGAAGAACCCTGCGGTTGACGTTGTGCTCATGGATCTCTGGATGCCCTTCATGGACGGCTACGAAGCGACCGAGAAAATTCTCGCTATGAGCCACGGCAAGAACGGCGTTTGTGGCGGTACACCGACCGTTCTGGCCGTGACCGCGGACGTCACCGACGGTGCTCTCGAACGGGCTGCTAAAGTCGGCATGAAGGGTTTCATGACCAAGCCTTTCAAGCTCATGGACCTCCAACGTCTGATCCTAGAATACTGCGCTCGCAGCGGAAGTGAGGTCGAGGGCGGAGAATAATTCACCGCCTTCTTTTCTGCATCCTTTTGCTTTGTTCTCTTTTCTTTTTTCTGGTTACAATTCTCTTCTTATGCATCAATATTCCTATTGGGTTACTTTTTGAAGTAGCGTGGTGTTCTGGAGTTTCGAGCGGAAGCCCCATGACAGATGTGGGAACATAAAATGGAATATCACACGGTGTTTTTCGGGTTCACGACAATGTCACGGAAAGAGGAGTGTTTTGAGAATCACGAAATAGCATTAGATACCTACGACTCTAGGTTTCATCTTTCTCTTCTGGCCATTTACTTGTATGGATGAAGATGTAGATACATCTCGTTCAGCTAGAATAATCATTTAATTCAGATCTTTACAATTTCACCTCAAGCATTTGTCTACCACTAGAGTCAATCGATTTTCTTTCAACTGTTTGAGGGCAAGAGACCAGACACGACGTTGCGATTGGAGGTCAGTCTAGACATCTTCCGACTGGTCGAGACAGAAGCAGCACCAATGACGTTGCCAACCAAAGGCCTCGAACTTCTCTCCGCCTTCTCACCACTCTTCTCAACAACGTTTTCTCTTATTGTCTTGTCAACACTCTAGACCTTTTCGCATTCTCGCTGGTATCTCGCTTCTGAAATGTCTGCATGTTCCCTGCTGCAAGATCAGAACAAGGAACTACCACATGTTCCTCATGCACAAAAGAGGTTCTAGAGCTCGGCCGGGTCTGGAACGCAATCTACATGCAAGCCATTTTTATCTCGTGTCACACAACGGAGATGCACCCGTTGACAGCCTCGAAAACCCGGCGGCAGATCTCTGGGTGGTGTGCAGGTACGTTTCATGTCACCTGCATGAGTTCTGGGCCGGGCGCCCATGACCAATCAAGGGTCTGGTTCTGTTCTGCATTGCCGTGCATGACATGAGGTTCTGGAAATAAGGACCAGTTCGTCTCTGCGTGGCCATCGCCGATTGCTTACGATGGAAGGTATCGGATGGCTTTATCTCGGAAGCAGAATGCTGGTTCTTGTTGATGGCGGTCTAGAACGATTACTGATATTGCTTCGGATGCTGGCCATTTCTCGGGTCGAAGTATTGATATTGACTTGGGTGTTATTATTGTGGCTTGCTGGATCCAGGCCACGGCTTCGCGGATATCATCCGCTTAAGAGGTCTCTCGGATGGGACGTATCTCGTAAGCATGCCTTATGGCTTAGTGTCGTGACTCGCGAGCATATTGCACTGACTGCACTTGAGCTGCGGACTAATGACCTGCTCTTTCTGTGTCAAGATTTAGGTTCCTTCCTCTGTATTTCGGTCAGATCTGGATTTGCCTATTCCGGAGTTCGCACTGGGCAGCTCCTGCTTATCTCGACTCGGACGATTCTTACCGTTGCCTCTCTCGGCTTGTTTGATCGCACCTTCTTGCTTCGAAAATGTCGTTAGTCTCCGCATTGTCTACGTCTTGCTTAAGTTATGGAAGAACTCCTACTGCATGAAAGAATCCAAGACACTGTGTCAGAAGATATATGCATAGCAAGTCATGGAACCAGGAACACGCACAAAGTTGTTATTGACAGGCACGAAAGAAAAGGCTCGCAAGAAAGAAAATTATATTTGATGAAGAACCAAAGCAACTTTATGTATCTCTAAGAGCAAGAAAGAGAAAACTTACCAACGCCAACACCACTGATATCCTTACCAGTATTTACCATGTTTCTACTAAATGAATTCAAGAGCAGTTGTAGCAGCACCAACCAACGAGAGAGGACCAGTAGCAAGTTCTGTTGCACCAGCGGCACTTGGGAGGTGGAGGCTTAGGGTAACCGTGATTGCCCATGGTTTACTGTGTGGATGTTTTTAGCTGTAAGAGTAGTGTGTGTGGAGTGTGTGTGTGTAGGCTGTTTGGTAAGTTGCAAGCATCAATATCTATGGTCCTGTTTATATGTGTTTCTAGTATTGTGAATGTGTTCTTTGACCCTCTGTATCTCATTGTTATCGAGAATAAAGAACTAAGCAGAGATAACAATGATGAGTTGATTGTGAAAGAAAGAGAGCTCCAAGATCAAGGAGAGATGTTGTTCACTGAAAGGCATTGTTGAGCATTGTGAACAAAGATACTCAAGATTGCTAGACACATCTCGAAACCTGGAAGCAGTGTGAGTGATCATGGTCGATTTGGCATGAGGATTCGGTTCAAGGAGCTTCACATGCTGAGGAGATCGTTCTACCCAAACTGAGGATATAGTCTCCCGAACGAGGCTATAGTAAGGTACACTCATTTCCAATCTTTACTGGATCGTGGTTCGGTCTGCACGTAAACAATTATGGAAAGTAGAAGTATGGATTAAAAAAAAAAATTGATTTCTGTTAAATGAGAGCAAAATGACAAACTACACAGACAAGCACACACACAAATGTTGGTTACCTACTGGAGGCAACACGAACTGGTAGAACGAGATTCATGAGGTGTTTCTTCTGCCCACAAAGACATCTCTGCAAAGTCAGCTTCAATACTCTTGCGCCATTCATACATGACATTGTCCAGCAACGTACCCAATCTCGAATCCCAATCTTCAGCGGTCGGACCCATGGAATTCTGTATGTGCTTCTCTTCCAGTTCTCTCACGATGGCTCGGTGTTGATCCTTGAGCAGAGCCATCTCTGAGGGGCTATGATAGTGCGAACCCAAGAAGTTGATGTCTTTTTTGACGAATTGGAGATTCTCTTGCAACCAGCGTATACGATAGACTGTTTGTTGTTGCTCGGACATGATGGATTCGATTGTTTTGAGGGCAACGTGCAGCAGGTTAGTTGTTGATGCAATGTCGCTTGGGATTCTGGTTTGGAGGTCGAGGATCAGTTGTCTGCGTTTTTCAGCAACAGACGCGAGTTTTTCGTAATGGTATACTGCGTCTTCATGAACATCATACATGAGGATTCTCCTGTAGTTGGCGTCATTTCGCAATTCGGACAAAGCATAATTGACAGGGCTATCCTTGATGGCATCTTCGTAACTAGGCAACTCGTCAGCGGACCCTGCAAGATTTTCTATGTGTGGAGGCGTCTCGTTCTCAGTCGGTTCTGAGAGTTGGTATCGAGACAGAGTGATCTCAGTCTTAGGAAGAGGGAAACCGGGGTGTTCGGGAGGTTCGGGGTACACATCATCGGGATCATGGCCGTCGTCTGCTTCTGTTAGGCACATTTGACAATCAATGTCCTTGACATCCTGAGTGATGGTCGGGGCGGAACAGACTGGCAACGAGTCCATTTCCGAAATCTTGAGATGGCAACCCTGCCATTGAATTTCGCCAACAGGAGTATGAGTGCGACACAAGTTGCAATTATAGACTACCTGTATACCTACGCACATTGGGGATTATGAGTTGGTTTTCTGGATTGTTGTTAGCGAGAAGTGAGACCTGTCTCTACTTACTGTGTGTCGTCGGTTGTTTCGATGCTCTGTCCTTCTAAAGAGACACCTCGGAGGGTATTCATATGCATACCCGAAACAATGTATCCAGGCTCTTTGTCTGATGAGCACAATGCAAAGTGGAACAATGGCATCCTTGTGGACTTGCAAGAGCTTTGAGTACAATCAAAGAAAGTATTTCGATCTCATACGTTGAAAGAAGTGTTGAACTTATCGCTATTGTTACATTACAAAGATAATATTTCTCCTATTCCGATGAGTAAACCACACGTAAGAGTTCCATTGCTATAACCTATTCGGAAGATGCCTTGCTCCTGGCTATGATGTCGTAATATTTGAACAGAAAGATTAGATACCACAGGGGTAGGTAAGACCGCGCGATGACTCTGACCGGGCGGATTCATGAACAATAGGTCTGTTGTGAGCGAGTGGACTCGTGTTCATCTACCCATCTCAATCTCGCGACGTCGATCCTCGCGAGAAGAATTCCGTCGTGAATCGTTAGTAACCCAGCTTGCATTGCGCGAGTGCCATGATGGGTCCTCCAGTGAACGTGGCATCAGGCCGTTCGCAGCGGTGGGGGCATAGTAGCCATTGATTGGCGTCTCTGTCTCATCTATATCAAAGTCGATGCGATTGAAAGGACTTGTGGCGGGAGAGATTCGAGGCTCAGGTTTGTGCAGTAGATCTGACATCCTTTGTCTCTGCATTTCGTGATCGTTTATCCCGTGATCGTTTGCAGGTAGTTCGTCCGCAGGGGTTACGGCCATCATAGCCGGCGGCGTGCGTGCAGCTGGGTGCATGTTTGCAAAGTGGTTGGCAAAATAACTCTGCGTGTGATATGATCCTGAGGCACTGGCGTTGCTAGGTCGGCGTAGCAAATTGATGTTGTCAGAGCTTGTGTTTCGCTTAGGTCGTGATTGTATGAGCCTACGGCGAGCGAAGAAGTAGAGAACCGTGAAGATAAATGCCATCGTGGCTGCTCCGATCGTAGTAGCCATGGCTATTACATTCCATTGAAACCGAGTGCTGATGACGAAACAGTACGGCACATTTAGGAAGCCGATAAGGCAAGCGAAGATGCAGGGAACAAAGACATGCTCGCTACTAAAGGCCCAGCTGCGACTACAGAAGCATGTAAGTGCTGCAAGAGAGAATCCAAGAGCCAGAAGGCCGATGCCGAAACCACCCAAGATCGTCTTGGATATTCGCAATTGTGGTTGTGCATCAAATATCGAAGGGATTACGAGAAAGCTATGTGGTCAGCCGACGTCTGCAAATTACAGAACAGCTGATGACTCACCCTCCCAGTATTAAACATGAAGCACATATAGCTGTTATCCGCCAGTACCACTGAGCATAGTCAGTCCCTGACGATCATGACCCAACCGTCTCTTTGACCTACTCGAACACTCTTGGACTTGTTCGCACTCAAAGTTGTATAGCGCATCTTGGCAGAGCGCGGATGCGCACTATTCACAATTCGGCGTGGACAGGCGAGTACTTTTTTCGAAGCTGTCGAGGTGGGAACAAATGCGACACGCGTTCAGAGGGTTGTTCGGGTTCTGGTGACTCGTTGCGTTGCGGCACGAAGAAGTATGCGAGGGACGAGCGACAAGCAATTGTTTCGTGAAGATGGGTAGGGAAAGAATTAGGATAGGAAATAGCGAGTGTTTTTTCTGGCAAGAAACGAGTGTGGCCGGAGATAGTCGCAGGAAGGAGTGGTGTGAATGCTTGTAAGAGACAGAGGCAGAGGCAGGTCAAGGGCAGTGCTAAGGCTGAGGCATTAGGCGCCAGAGGCTATGAGCACCAGCCACAAACGTGGTAAATGATGCAAAGGTGCAGGTAAGTCGTGTATATGCGAAGATACAAAGTTCCACACAGATGTTCCGAGAAGGGTACAAACTAATCCCAGACTCGACAAAGGTGGTTGTTGTAGGACAAGCGATGGGAGCAGAGCTAGGATGCCAAGCCAGAGATATAGATTGATTGGCAGATTGCGACTGAGAACACACCGAGTGCTGACTTAGTTACTTACTGGTTCTACTACAGTGGTACAAATATTCGGCAGGACTATTCTAACGAGAAAAGAAAGAGCGACTTGTGTAGACAGTCAATCAATTCAAGAAATTGAGGTGCTCCTGCCTCCGGGACAAGTCGAGTTGGTTGCTAAACGATTGGGAGGGAAAGAGCACAGACCAAGCGCACACACGTGACGGCCCACATTCGAAAAGCTGCGCGCACAAGGACTGATATTCAGAAGCGACTTCCAGTGATCCAACCCTCTTACCACCCACATCCGACAAAATGGTACGGCTCCTCTAAACGACATGCGTTACTACGACAGACACTGACAGACCATGTAAAGGCACCCGCAGCAACCGGAGCCAAGAAGCAAAAGAAGAAGTGGTCCAAGGGCAAGGGTACGCACGCCTCCTCTATCCAATCCATGCGCACACCACACACATCTCAGAGAATCATCGAAACTACGAATCTCCCATCATCATAATCCATCGCATATCAGAGCGCCGCACTTTCCAACTCCCAAACCTCGAATCCGCACATCCCGAACACCGCGCCATGGAGCCGCATAAAGGAACAGTTTCGCTGACATGATGCGCACACAGTCAAGGACAAGGCCCAGCACGCCGTCATCCTCGACAAGGCTACTTCGGACCGTCTCCAGAAGGAGGTTCAGTCCTACCGCCTCGTCACCGTCGCCACCCTTGTCGACAGACTGAAGATCAACGGCTCTCTTGCCCGTCGTTCGCTCGCCGATCTTGAGGAGCAGGGCCAGATCAAGAAGGTCGTCAGCCACTCCAAGTGCATCGTCTACAGTGCGTTTTGACCACCCTTGACACCTCACTCTTCGCCTATACTAACTTTCTCTACCAGCCCGCGCTGTTGGTGGCACCGACTAAATTCGATCATGACGACTCACGCATTTGTCCGGATGGATTGAGGTCAATTTTTTGACGACGACAACAAGAAAAAAGAAAAGATATCCCGTCGGTTTTTAACGCTGGTTCTGCTTTTTCTATGGGAGTTTTTCACGTGTCGAACTTCGGTTGAGGGTCAAGGACCCTCCTCGGGGACGGGTTTGCTGCTTCCATCTAGCACAAGGGCGCTTTCTTCCATAGGCCGCAAAAGCAAATCCACCGGCTTCTTTCGTCAAACCTCGTCCCTTTGACTCTAACCTTGTGAATGTGTGTCCTGTGTCTCGTGTACACTGCGCTCTTCCCTGCCATACAACGTACGTTCTCTTCTTTTTGTCAACCCCCCTTCACCAATCCCCTCCCCATTCCCCTTGCAATGATGAGACATATTATCAAACAGTTATCCCTGTCTGAAGACTATTGTTGAGAATTATTTTTGATCTGAAACTGCACCCTCCTCTCTATCTTACCAAGCATATCATCAGTATGTCTGCCACAGAGCGCTGACCGATTTGCAATACAGACAACCACCTTGATGATAAAAACTTGATAGCAAGTCTCGAAATGACAACATTAAACTACCAACCTTTCAACTCACTTTCTATCTTGCCTTGTGCTGTGACACCCAATATTGTTCATGTTTCGCGACACTATGGCTTGCGTTGAAGAAGTCGATTATAGTTGACGTCCACGGAGCATATATTCCGTTCTAGAACAGCCAGTCTTCTGTCCAGCAGGATGTCATACGAGGTCTCGGCTTATCAGTACAGCTCACGATTGATAGAGACCATGTTGTATAGGTATCCCGGCACGATAGATGCGACGATACACCATACGAGTTTTTAGAAAATGTGGTTGTCGGTAAGACCCTGTCTCGTATCGCGCGACCTTAAACGAATCGCGTAAGTAGAGGAAGGACCATCGAGATAAACAATCACGAAAGAGTAACGCAGCAGCGTCGGGAACAATATGATCTAGTATAGAATGCGAGCAAGTGGTAGTCAAACAGAAGGAAAATATGTAATATGCAGATATCATATCAGCCATAAACAAGAGTCAGTGACAAGAAAGGTACGATATTTTGAATGAAAGTTGGCTGAAGAACGCTGTGTGGCATGAAAACTTATTGCTTCTAGAAAGTGAAATTGAGAGTATCGCATCTACACGAATGTTATGAAAGGACTAGGCAAAAGTACAATGGTGGTATCTCTCTACTTCGATCAACATATCTTCTTCTACTGCACCTGCTTCTTCTGAGCGGCGGGGCCCATCTCCTTGCTGAAGGCCATGTAGGAGACCTCGAGACCGGCGATGGCGCTGATACCGACGTAGAGAATAGAGAAGAGGAGGATGCTGACAACACCGCCCATGAAGATTCCTGTAAAATCATGTCAGATCGAGAAAGTAAAGAATGGAAATAGAGAAGACATAACGTACCAGGTGAGAGGAACTGGTACTTCTCAAACAAGGGCAAGTTGACCTGGGGGTTGGAGACGTTGCTGGCACGCGAGACGTGGGAGTTGAGGTCGCGCTTCAGGTCGATGTGCATGTTTGACGGGTAGGGCTCGTCCATTTCGTACTGTTTGGGGTGCTGGAGCTCGACCTTTTGCATCCAGCCGGGCAGAGTAGTATAGAGGACGGTAAAAGAATCGAGGGTTGCGAGCAGCGAGTTCAAGTAAGAGTCGGCTTGAAGCAGGGCAGACTCACGGTCGTCGTGGTCGGTGGGGAGGGTAGGGAAGCGAATGTTAATGGCGTCGTATGCCTTGATAGGAATCTCTCCCTCTGTCTCACGGTCAGTATCTCTTTCGCGCGGCTGAAGGAAAGAAGTACATACTCTCACCGTCCAGAAGCAAGCTGGTCATGATATGACACTCGCGCCTGATTGAGCCTATCAGAGTCACGGCGTCGAGGTTTCCCACGACGTTCTTTGCGGCAAAGACAGACTTCACATTGTCGTCCTTGCCGGCGAGGCGGCGACGCAGATGGGGCGTAGATTTGGAGACGGTCAGGTCGTCGACAGAAATGCCAGGCTGCGATACGACGAGGTAGGTTCCAGACGGACAGCCCTTGATCTGGTGATCGACGCTCTCCTTCAGGCTCTGCGCGCTGATAACGTTCACGTTGGCGTTCTTTGCATCCAGCCTATGTCCATCAGCGTGCGTTCACGATAAGTTGGTGGCTGGCGGTCAATCGTACTGGTTGGTCGAGTAGAGAACGAAAGGCGAAGCGTCCTTGAAAGCATTTGCAGATTGTAGGGCCAGAGCGGCCGCACTCAGATACCTCAACAACATGGTGTGTTTTGTGGTTGGAGTCTATTCCAGCTCGTCGTCGCCCTTTGCCCTCGACCTTCTGACGTTGTTGCTACATGCGCGCACGGATCCGCTGGCTGAGCGGCACCTGCCGTGCTTGCCTCAGGCAGCCATCTCGAGTCATCGCCCCAAAACTAAACACACATGTTCTCATACTGCCTCTTGCGAAGACATCGAGCTACCAAAAACCAAGCACGCAATTTGTAGACACAAAAAGTTAGGGATGTTCTAAAGAAAATGCAAAAGAAAAGGCCTCAACCCGAGATCGAATCGGGGACCTCCTGCAATTTAGAGTAAACCCAAAGCAGGAATCATACCACTAGACCATTAAGGCTTTAATATACTGAATTGTGTTCTTAGACAGAATAGTAATCTTCTGTTTGAGGATCATGATTCCGAACAACGATTTGCATGTCTGGCGCCTGATCCTTCCTTTGGTCGTGCCTGAGGAAGTGCAGGTTGGCCAAACGTGCCGTGTTCTCTTCGGGAGCAACACAATCAGTCCATCGTCTGTACAGCCAGCAGAGCGCATGTCAAGTGTGTCGTAGTGGTATGCAAGAACAAGAATGAACAAAAGAGAGAATTTTTTTTTGTGAAACTCTGGTTGCGCTTCATCACGGCTCGGAACGATTCGGCGCAAAGTAATTGTTCCCAACAGCCAATGACCTCTCATCAGCATCAGTAGACATCACTTGTATGACTATAAGAATTCGTTGACGGGAGTAAAGCGTATACCACCTCGATTGTGGATATGCATGAAGTCGCTATCCGATATCATTCTCAGCCTCTTCAAAGCCACTACGGTCGATCCAAGCAGCAGTCAACGTTTAGTCTTGCACACCACGAATCAATGTCTTGATCCCTTCGCCCCTTCCCACGCTCTCCCAAGCATCAGGTGCCTCCTCAAAAGCAACCGTTCTTGATATCAACCTCTGGACATCAATCTTGCCGTCCCTCAAGAACCCGATGGCCAATTCAAAGTCACCAGCTCCATACCGAAAGCACCCCTTGGCGACTGCCTCTTTCTCACCAAGCTTTGTCATTGGTACCATTACATTCGGCTTGCCACAACCAGTCTGTACGTATGTGCCTCCAGGTGCCAAAACGTGGATGCCCATCTGAACACAAGGCTCGGCACCTGATGCTTCGATGACTATATCAGCTCCTCGATCAAGCTGATACCGCTCGACGATGGCTGCAGCATTAGTTGCACCATCTGCTGTTGGATCTGGAGTAAAGCCACCAGTAGCAGCAAACTCCTTGACAAACTCCAATCTTGCCGCATTCATGTCCACCGACACAACCTCCACAGCACCAAACTGGCGAGCTACAGCAGCACACAGAGTCCCGACCGGGCCTGCTCCAAAAACCACGACTTTGTGTCCAGGCTTGACTTCCGCTAATCTAATCGAATGCACAGCAACAGCCAGTGGTTCCACGAGCACACCCTCTCCCAGGCTCACATTTGCTGGCAACTTATAGACAAACCTCTCTGTAAGTTTGTAGTAAGCACACAGGCAGCCATGGGTAGCAGGACCAGGGCCAGGGGAAGCCGCAAAAGCCATATCAGGACAGAGGTTGTAGCGACCAGATTTGCAGGATTTGCAGCGAGAGCAGGGGATGCCAGGTTCTATGCAGACGTTATCGTTGGGTGAGAGGCTTGTTACTGCAGACCCAATGCTGTGGACTGTTCCTGAGGCTTCGTGGCCCATTGTCAGAGGATTGTCAGTGGAAACTTTGAGGCCGACTCCGCCGTGGTGCCAGAAATGGACCTGGTGATGGTATTAGTATAGGCATCTCGTGTGAGTGTTGTGTTTCTGAAGCCATATCTTCTGCATTCTACGCGAACAAATAGTCAACTTACATCGCTGCCACAGACACCAACATAAGCTATCCTTATGATCACATCGTATGGGTCGTTGATAACAGGCACTTGTCTATCTTCGAACCTGGCATCGTGGGGGCCATAAAGAAGACATGAGAGATTTGATGTTTGAGCAGTCATCCTAGACTCCTACCACCACTCCAATGGATATCGAAGTCGAACTTGGGAGTGAAGCTGTAAAGTATAAACATCCAGAGGATGATAGCTGCTCGAGTGCGGGGTCTGGATCAGAGTAATCGAGTACATGCTTATGCTTCTGAATTAAGGTTGAAGGTGTGCAGGCCACCTCGGACAACAGTGGTCCGATGCATTACGAGCTTGCTGCGACTGCGTGCTCACAAGACCCATACTCGGTCCACAAGACGCCGATTCATAACACAGAGCGAAAGGCACAAGAATGAAGTTTTGAAGAGAGAATAAAATGTTCATGAGTGTGTCGTAACACGAGGTATATACAAATTCGTAGTATGACAGAGGCTTTCTAAAACAGCATGTCCAAAGTTCCATAAAACCCAGATCTGACGGGATCGATCCCAAATACAGTGATGCTTTAAACAGCACGCTCGATGATCTGGACATTGGCCTTCTTCTCGTCGATCTTGTCGGCCTCGAACTGGTCGCTGATCTCGGCCTCCTTGGCACCGTGAAGACCAATCTTGTACCAGGGAAGCTCGAACAGCTTGTCGATACCCTCGAGGGATCTGCCAGCGGTCTCGGGGATGGTGAACCAAGCCCAGGCGCCACCGATGAGGGTGATGGCGGTGAAGAGCCAGAAGGTACCGGCAGGGCCGAGACCGCCCTCCTTGTGGTCGAGAAGCATGAGAGGAACGGCGCGGGAGTTACCGTATTGGTTGACGAAGTGGAAGCACATGACCAGCGAAGAGGACATGGCTCTGATGCGGAGGGGGTAGATCTCAGCGTTGAGAAGGTATTGCATAGAGTTCCAACCCATAGCCCACCCGAAGCCTGAGAGGTAGATAAAAACGAGCGCAACAGTAGAAGCAGCCTTCTGGCTCTTGGTGAACTCGAAACCCTTCTCCTCGATGCCGGGAACAGCAGTGAGGAAGGCAGCGAGGTAAGCCATTGAGACAGCCTGGAGGGCAATACCGATGCTCAAAGATCGCTTGCGACCAATCCAGTCGACCAGGAAGAGAGCGCAGGCAATAGCGGCAACAAACTTGACGACACCGAAAATGGCAGTAGCGAACAACTTCTCGTTTTGACCCTTAGTACCGAGGAGAGCGAAGAAGTCGGGAGCATACACGGTCATAGATTGAGCTCCACTCCACTGTGAGAGAACCTGGCTGCCGAGGCCGATGTACAGTCTGTATGCGTTGTTTGGCATGAGGAACATCTCGCGAAGGAGACCGAAAGCACCTTGTCCCATAGTAGCTTCTTGCTCCTCGTGCAGTTGGTTCTCAATATCGGCGATTTCGGCTTGCACAACCTCGTGATCAGCAGGCAGGCCACGAACACGAGCAAGGTTGGCTACTGCGTTGTCGCGCTTGCCAGCCTTGATCAGGTAACGGGGTGACTCGTAGTTGAAGAATGACAAGATGAAGATGATACCAGCAAACATCAAGTGAATGGAAGTAGGGACCTCCCACGAGTTAGGCGAGGTCTTTGAAATGTGAAGAGAGCTGCCCCATGAGGCGAAGTATGCAAGCATGATGCCGATGTAGACCGAACCAGAGAAAACGCAGGTACAGAGACCACGAACCGATTTGGGCGCAATTTCCGAGATGTAGACAGGAGCGATGACGGTGGTCTGGCCGATACCAAGACCGGCGATGAAGCGTCCAGCGTAGACCTGACCAAGACGGCCACCACCAACAGTGCTAGTCATGAAGACGACGATGCCGAGCATCCATACAAGACAAAGCTGGCGAGTAGCCCAGAGACGACCGATGCGGTCAGCGAGGATGAAGGCCAAGGCGGCGCCTCCAACGGAGCCGATTTGAACCTAATCATGGTCAGTCACTGATGATAAACATTGAGGCCAGGGTGTGGCGTACCATGGCCGACACGTTCGCCTTGACCTGGGCAAGGTCTACTGTGTCGAGCTTGTTAAGACCAAGAGCATGTTGGAAGTGCTTGGTAGCAAAGGTTCCGGAAATAAGACCCTCATCGATACCACGGGCAGCACCCATGATACCAAAGGAGAGAACAGCGAACCATAGCTTCCAGTTGAGAACCTCTGGGGGTTCGCTCGCGTTCTTCTTGAACGTGAAGATGTTGACAGGCTTGCCTCCAGCACCCATGTTGGCGGATTGAGAGGTGATAAGAGGAAGAGAGGAGAAAGGTAGTGAGAGGAGTGGGATGGTGGAGAAATGGTAGCAGGCCTGCCTTGCTTTATACCATCTTGACCTCTGTGCCCCCAGCGTACCCACCCATCATTTCATTGCTGCTCATTGGCGAACGTGCTGACCGTTCCAGGCGGACTCCACATCCAGAATCGATTGATCTGGAGAAAAAACTATCCCCGGATTCAATTCGCGTGGGGTGTGCAGCCGATCCGCCATGGCTGCCAAGTCCGGTATGGGGTACAGCCAAGGCACGTGGCGTCGAAGGTGTGCCTGTTTGTTCTCGCTCGGTCCTTGTAAGTTTCGGTGCTGACCGACTGCAAGTATGCAACGTCCGGCGAGAAGTCCAGATGGTCGGCTCGAGGCTCTGTAGCCGTGACTTGCCGTCTAGCATATGGCTTCTGGACTTGCTGTGGACTTGCCGTAGTAAAGGATTGGTCCAACTGATGTTAATCGAGTTGTAGCAACGTCAACAAGCAGCGTGAAGTTTTCTGACTTCACCGTAACTTCCTTCTTTCTGGGGCACGCCTATCAATGCGGAGATTCTGGGGGCAGTTATGGGTCCTAGACTCTCATCCCGAGACCGATGGTCTGTGCATCTACCGAATGAAACGTGCTTCGGGAGCAAGCACACGAGGGCTTCTTTATCCGACGCGATGCTTTTTTGGTCGAGCCATGCCGCAACAAACCTATCCCTCGAATCACAAAACCGCAAGTTGAGACAGTGCCAGTGAAATACTGACTAGGCATGACTCCAAGCATAACCCTAGGTAGACCGTTCCCAACACCAGAAAGATCCATGTCTCCAACAGCCGGTTTGTTGGCACGGAGTGGTGTGAAGAGTGGAGAATCCGGACAGGAGTATCTTGGCAGACGGTGCAGAGGATTATATTGTATGCGCCTGAGACCTAGGTGGTTTTTTACCGACACGGCAACGCTAGAATTTCGGCATGCCGAACAGCAGATTGACTCGCAAAGCGATCTATCCCTATTCCTAGAAGCTTTCAACTAGCGATGTCTAGGCAATTGGTTGTATCAATCGGTAGCCGAGAGACCAAACGGGGTACTCGCACTGATGTAGACTGCCTGGCAAAGTGATGCACAGGTTCTTACTTTAGCCAGACGTGTTGGCATGTAACTTCGTGTAGGTTGATGACACCACTGTCGAAACGCTTCGTATTATCATGGTTGGTCAATGCAACAGGGCATGTGGCCAGACGGCAAACAATGGTCATCAGATGGAGTCGGGACGCCACTTTTCTTGGTATCGGTAAGCAATTTTGCAGCAGGATTGGCTCCGTTCCTTGGCAAAAGAAGACTGTTGAACGTCCAACCGCCCTGGACTAAAGCACTCAGAAGCTCGCGAAGGCTTTCTTGGCTTGCTTGCTTCTCTTGCTTTTGGCTTGTGAGGCACTCTGATACTTCGAGACTACGGGCACTCTCGGAACATTATCAAAATCCATCGACATCGAATACAGATATGCGTCTGCGATGCTTGAGGGCTCAGGAACGGAATTTGTATGATTCTTGGATGCTGGGAAGGATTGTGATATTGTGGGGTCCTCCGCGCGCTTAATCTATCCGCGCATGCATATAAAATTGCGTATTGACAAGGTTTGGAGGCCTTCAGCGAGCAAAAGCCCCCAGCGACTCGCGAGAAGATCCACAGGCATCCACTCGATAGCGTGACACCATCGTACCGATTCGTGCCGTTATACAAGACAGATGCTCACGGTCTCTTCCGAATGAAAGGCGGGGTCTTGCTGGGGTATCTGACTGATCGGAGCAACTCGTGTCGATATGACCTAGAATACCTGTAAAGACTCAGATCTCCGTCTCTAGACACGATAATTCGAACCGATCGGCGACAAGTGCGGAGAGGGCAAAGCAGATCCCAGGATGCGCCTCAGCCGTCGAGGCGTTGTGTACCAGGTACTATCCAGCGCTTAAGTCTTGGAAGGTGGAGCGGAAACACTTTGTCGGAATGTCCTCGTTTGGACAATTGCCCGCGGAGAAGAAGGCAAGGCAAGGTATGGCCAGACCGATTTGGTTGGTGCTGAGACTGGAGAGCTACTAGAGATGCTTTTTCCGGATTCAAGGGATGGTGACTTTGTCCATGGTATCCTCAACCGTCCGCAGAAGAGGGGCGATGCGATTGGCATCACGGAGGACCTCCGGGATATTCTCTCTGTGCATCTGCAGCTTGGATTGGACGACATCGTATGATTCCTCCTTGGCAGTGTACTGTCGGATGACGGTCTTGGAAGCCAACTCGATGTAGATACGCGTGTCTCTAACGCGCACGATGACTCCATCTAGACGCAGGAAGAACCTACACAAGAGGAGAAGTCGTTCGCCCATGACACGAATCTTGCAGCTGAAGATGGCGATGCCGTTGTCAGCCAGCTCGTCTTCATAGAAGATTACGTCGTCGTAGAAAAGTATAGGATCCGGGCGGGAGAGAAGGTCGGTTCTGATAGGATCCTTAGACTGATCAGTCGGCTGCCAGACGACAGCAGGATCTGGACTATGAGTGTGGCCTTTGAAGTCTGTGCTGTAAGACCAGTCGAATGGCTTGACGACTTCCTTGATACCTTCATGATGATGTTGGCTGGGGGAGTCGAATAAGGTCAGCATTGTTAGACTCGACATCATTGCAGAAGTCATGCAGCACAGCACATACCGATCTTTCTGCCACTCCTTGGAATATGCAACCTGCAACATGCCATCGGCAGTCTTGGAGACGCGGTCAAGAGCATCGAAAGCGTTGAAGTCGACAGCCCAGCCAGAGGGAACATGCTCGATAGCAACGAGGTTATCACCAAAGATCATTTCGGGTACAGGGATTCCAAGTTTCTCGTTCATATCGTCGATGGGACCGGCCTTGAGGATGGGTCTTTTGCGGGTACTGATTCGCCATTGCTTGTTGCGCGAAACAATAATTTCAGCACCCTGGGTGTCTAGCTGATCTCGATTAGAAGCCATGGTTTTCTGATCAGACCAACCAAGACGGAGAGCACTTTTTGTGTTGATAGATAATTTGATCTGATCTGATAGAAGCTCTCTTGTCGAATCTCCAGCGAGCGGTGCAGCCATGCAGGCGGCGGTTCCTGGAGAAGGCTTGGCGTCGGTTGCCGGGCGCCGTCATCTTTGTTGTTTTGTCAACAATAAACTTGATTCCTTTTCGCAAAACCATCGACCTTCAACCGCCCAACCCCGAACAACACCAACTGCCCATTGACCATACAGCAACAACTGAAACTCTTACCCCTTCGACTACAACCATGGACGTTCAGTCACTCGAGTCCCGCTTCGAGGGCATCTCGGTCAATGATGAAAACCACGACCAAAACTCGCACAAATCAAAGGTACGTTGTTGTCAGCGACGAGATGCCAGACAACAAGAACCACGACTGACACCAGACACAGGGATCGATATCAATCTCTAGCTTGGGCGCCGCCGCCGCAGCCAACCGACTAAAGCTTCCACTGCAGAAGCTGCCCGCCAATGCCGCAAAGAACTCGCTGTACTCTGCCAATGGCGCAAACACAGCCGCCACAATCGCCAAAATCACTCTTCCGTCACAAGCAGCACAAAGGTCGTCCGACTCAGAGCCTCGCCGCTCAGACCCCCAATCTGTGCTATCATCCATCCCTCAACAACCCTCGACACCCAGACAGTTTCACCTCGGCATGTTTGAGATTGGAAAGCCGCTCGGTAAGGGAAAGTTCGGAAGAGTTTACCTGGCACGAGACCGCTCTAGTGGCTTCGTCTGCGCGCTCAAGGTCCTGCACAAGATCGAGCTCCAGCAAGGAAAGGTCGAGAAACAAGTCCGCCGAGAAATCGAGATTCAGTCAAATCTCGCCCACCCCAACATTCTCCGTCTGTTCGGCCACTTCCACGACAGCAAGCGCATCTTCCTGATCCTCGAGTTCGCTGGCAAGGGTGAGCTTTACAAGCACCTGCGTCGCGAGCAGCGCTTCCCTGAGTGGAAGGCCGCCTCATACGTTGCACAGATGTGCGCCGCTCTCAAATACCTGCATAAGAAGCACGTCATTCACCGCGACATCAAGCCCGAGAACATTCTGGTTGGTATCCACGGCGAAATCAAGATTAGTGACTTTGGCTGGTCGGTACACGCTCCCAACAACAGGAGAAACACCATGTGCGGAACCCTCGACTACCTGCCCCCAGAGATGTTGAAGCCCGGCAAGGACGAGAACTGGTACAACGAGAAGGTCGACTTGTGGAGTCTGGGTGTCTTGACGTACGAGTTCCTTGTGGGAGAGGCGCCCTTTGAGGACACTCCTTCAATGACACAAAAGCGTATTGCTCGTGGAGAAATGACAATTCCTCCATTTGTGAGCGCCGAAGCAAAAGACTTGATCAAGAAGGTACGTTCACGACGACATTGCGCTGTCGAAGACTGGGTTGCTAACATGATCGCAGTTGCTTGTTTTAGACCCGGAGAAGAGAATCCCATTGCACGAGGTGGAGCAACATCCTTGGATCATCAAGCACTGTGTCAAGGGCGAGCGAGCATATAACAGAACCTCTGCCAGCAGCAACAAACAACGCCCAAGCGAATGAGATTGAAGACGAGTGGCATAGTTACGACCAAAGGAGTTCAAGGTAGGTTGCATTTTCTCTAGGATATCCCGGGGCTTCAGTTTGACATGGGCGTTTATGAGCCCGCCTACAAGGCGAGATGCATGGTGAGAGGGGAGTTCTGGGTTACGCATAATTGAGTTACGTCGGTTGGTGCATTGTCGACCTTTTCTTTTCACATTCAAGGATCAGCATATTCCGAATCAATTGAGACAATTGTCTCTATTTCACAACGATTTTCGAACTGAATGTACGTGACAACGGTTGATCTCTTCGCTCCAATAGATCTTCGCCATCTCTTGAAGCTGGTATATAGATCAAGACTCGGGTATCAACGCCAATGCTATGCAATAAAAAAAAAGAGAGAGGAGAAGTGTCAAGGATACAAGACCAGAAGCAGATTACTTGTAGATCTCGTCAAAGGGTCTGGTGTCATTGAAGCAGCTGTCCCAGACTTCATCAACGACTCGAGCGGCGTGTGCATTGTCTTTGCAGCTCGGTCTGTTGGCGACTGACAAGGTAGCTCTCCTTCGTACACACTCTTGAAGCTGTTGTGTAATGTTCCATTGTCCACGAGTAAAGAACTCGCGACCGAAACGGCATTCTCCTGACAGAGTGGATGCGCGGATCTAGAATTTTACGATCAGAATAACTCTCGAATTGAGCTTCGGCGATCTTGACATACCTCCATACACGCAGCATGTCTGAGGTCCAGAGGATCCAGCTTGAACCTCAAATGATCGTAGGCGTGGACCATCTCATGGGCCATGGTATCCTCCATATGACCTCTGTTTCTGAATTTATTGGCGCACAGCAAGATGCCAAAGTCCGGGTCAAAGCCACCACTCTGCTGTGTGGTGCAGCGCTTAACGCGCATATTTGTCTCATTCAAGTCATGGCCCAGCAAGTTGATGTTGTGGCGCATAAATCGCACTATGGGCGAGTATTCGAGCAGCCATTTGCGATCCTTTTCTGCGCGTGCGATGTCACGTTCTTCATTGATTGTGTCTTTGATGTCGAAGTAGGCTTCTCTTTCTTGCGGCGTTGCGCCTCCAGTCAGGATGTTGAAGAAAGTCGACCAGGTGTAGAAATCTTGGTCTGGTGTAGGTACGGATGGCGACTTTGCCGCTGTCGTCTCCGGTAGTGAGTTTGTATTGCTTTGCGACGACATGGTTTTAATGTGTGATTCGAGTATGATTGTGCAGATTGAATGATTTCAATCTTGTCGAGGTCGCGGAGCGGAGGCCTCAGAATAGACATGGATCGCGATTGGCCGAGCGGTGACGGCAGCGCCCCGCCTTTGTTTTCCGCCCTACAAATCATGATTCACTCGTCAGTCAACTCTATACCAGACATGTGAAATTGCACACTTGCGGTTGCTTCTGCACGGAAGAACCTGCACCATGAAGAAACATCTTACTATTGTCATTAAACTTGGTATCATCACTCCCAGCTATATTCGCAACTCAATGCTGACCCTTGCGTCCAGGCACCTCGTCAATCGTTGACGAAAAGAGCCACGAACCTCTCCTCTCAATCCTCTCCACCATCGTCGAAACAGCTTGCAAACTACAGAAAGATGGACATCGCGTAGTCATTGTATCCTCGGGCGCCATTGGCGTCGCTCTGGGCCACATGAACATGGAACGCAGACCGAAACATCTCCCTCAGGTTCAGGCTCTGGCTGCCATTGGACAGTGCAAGCTCATGAGTCTCTGGGATCAGTTGTTTATGCACAGGAGACAGCCAATCGCTCAGATCCTGCTCACACGAAACGACATCGCCGACCGCACCCAGTACCTTAACGCACAGAACACATTCATCGAACTGATCCACATGGGTGTTATTCCTATCGTCAACGAGAACGACACCTTGTCTGTTGCTGAGATCAAGTTTGGTGACAACGACACCCTTTCCGCTATTACTGCTGCCATGGTCCAGGCCGATTATCTGTTCCTCATGACAGACGTGGACTGCCTGTACGACAGCAACCCTCGCTCAAATCCCAACGCCAAAGCCATTGAGGTTGTCGAGGATATTGGAGATCTTGTCGCCGATGTCTCCAGCGCAGGTTCGTCTGTGGGCACTGGCGGCATGGCCACCAAGATCACTGCTGCTCGATTAGCGACGTCCGCGGGTGTGACAACTATCATCACCCGTTCAGACAAGCCTGGAAACATTGCCAATATCGTCACATATGCCGAATCCAAGAAGGCAGAGGAACTCGCAGCTAAACGCTCGTCGCGACAAAGTTCAACCGAAGGTACAGAACCTTTGAGTAACTCGACAAGCAACTTGACTCTGGAAGACTCCTCGCTCGTAAAGAAAGCCGTTCTGCACGAAGGGTCAAGCACGAATGGAACCGCGACACCCAAACTAGATGCGCCATCACTACCTCCGTTACACACTCGCTTCATCCCCGATCTTCATCCCATCAGAGACCGATACTTCTGGCTGCTTTACGGTCTCGCGCCACACGGAACGATTTACATCGACAAAGGCGCACACAGAGCACTGGCTGACAAGGCAGGTCTGTTGCCAGCAGGCGTAGTAGAGGTTGAGGGAAGCTTTGCACAGCAGGAAGCGGTACGGATAGTGGTGGTGCAGCGCAAGTCAAGAGGGTCATTCGAGTATGAGAAGGAAGACCCTGCACCGTTCGAGGTCGGTAGAGCGCTGGTCAACTACTCAGCAGCGGAGATTAAGAGGATCCGCGGACTCAAGAGCACAGAGATTCACGGAGCTTTGGGTTATGCGGACAGCGAGTACATTGCGCTGAGGGAGAACATTGCATTCGGCAACAGAACGAGCAGACCTACCACGCCCAATCGCATGTCGATGAGCCACGAGGTTGAGCAGAGACATTAGACGTGTCCTCCCTCGTCCAGATGAGAGAAGGGCTAGTTGTTCTTTCCTCCTTTATCGGAACAAATCACAATGATGTTTTGTGCTGCAGCACGAATCTGCGAAGCATCTCAACGTTTCCTCGTGATAGTACAAGCGTGCTCCAGTGTATATGCGCATCTTGATGGAATAGAAGTGACTTGTGCTCGAGAGTCTCAAAGTGACCTGCGAAGAGTGGAGACAGGCTTCGAGGGAAGTCGCAACACGGGCAGAAAGCAGGGGTTGATGGCCCGTGCTTGAATGGTGGAGTTAGGGAGTGGACAAGTTTACAGCTCCAGCTGCCAACAGCAACAAGATTGATTGAATTGTAACTCGCCATTAATTTGTATTGTCACTTCGCAATCCCCAGGGACACCGCGACACAAGAGTCAGGAACTCTCCGGGATAGACAAAGCACCACCCCTTGCATAAGCTGGACCAGTGGCCAGAATGCGCCTGGACGTGAAGGTTAGAACAAGCAGCCAACACTCAACACAACCATTATGGCCACAGCTCACACGCACCTTGATGTACAGAGACAACTCTTTGCCCGCTCTGAGCGAGTAAAGGGCATCGACTTCCATCCCACCGAGCCATGGGTAAGTTTACAGGAACAAGGCCTCAAGACACTGTTGACTGACCAAGCACAGATCCTCACAACCCTCTACAGCGGTATGCTCCTCCGCTAGCCCTTCCTAAACGACAAATCTGACCCGAGTTGCAGGCCACGTATACATCTGGTCATACGAGACACAAGCCATCGTCAAGACATTCGAACTCACCGATGTACCCGTACGAGCTGGACGCTTCATTGCGCGCAAGAACTGGATTGTCTGCGGTTCCGATGATTTCCAATTACGCGTCTACAACTACAACACATCCGAGAAGATCACCTCGTTCGAAGCACACCCCGACTACATCCGCGCCATAGTCGTCCACCCCACACAGCCCTTTGTCTTGACTGCCTCGGATGACATGACAATCAAGCTTTGGGATTGGGAGAGAGGATGGAAGTGTGTGCAGATTTTCGAGGGTCACAGCCACTACGTTATGGGTCTGGCCATCAACCCCAAGGACACAAACACCTTTGCTTCGGCCTGTTTGGACCGCACCGTCAAGATCTGGAGTCTGGGCTCAAGCACCGCAAACTACACCCTCGACGCACATGACACCAAGGGTGTAAATCACGTCGATTACTACCCTCAATCCGACAAGCCCTACCTGCTCACCACCTCGGACGATCGCACGGTCAAGATCTGGGATTACACTACCAAGGCTCTGATCGCAACCCTCGAGGGTCACACCAGCAACGTTTCCTTTGCCTGCTACCACCCTGAATTGCCTGTCATCATCTCCGGTTCCGAAGACGGCACCGTCAAGATCTGGCACGCCAACACCTACCGTCTCGAACAATCTCTCAACTATGGTCTGGAACGTGCATGGTGTGTCAGCTACCAGCGCGGCCGCCAAGGCATTGCTATGGGTTTCGACGATGGTGCTGTTGTTGTCAAGATGGGTCGTGAGGAACCCGCTGTATCCATGGACAACTCTGGAAAGATTATTTGGGCCCGTCACAACGATATCCTCACTGCTGTCATCAAGGGCGGAGACAAATCTCTCACAGATGGCTCGCCTCTTACTTTGCCTTCGAAGGATCTTGGCTCCACCGAAATCTACCCTCAAACTCTCATCCACTCTCCCAACGGTCGTTTCGTCGCTGTGTGTGGTGATGGTGAATACATCATCTACACTGCTCTTGCATTGAGAAACCAGGCCTTTGGCTCGGCTCTCGACTTTGCTTGGGGATCTAAGGAGAACGACAAGGATTATGCCATTCGCGAGTCTTCCATGTCTGTCAAGACTTTCCGCAACTTCAAGGAGAAGGCGGTCCTTGATATTGGCTTCCAGGCAGAGGGTCTCAGCGGCGGTGTTCTACTCGGTGTCAAGGGACAGGGCGGTATTGGCTTCTTTGACTGGGAGTCAGGTCAGCTTGTCCGCAGAATCGAAGTTGACCCCAAGAACGTGAGTTACTGTCGATATACGTATACTGGTGGAAGCTAACACTCTTGTCAGGTTTACTGGTCAGAAAGCGGCGAGCTTGTCACTCTTGCTTGTGAAGACACATTCTACGTTCTCCGCTTCTCTCGCGAGGAGTACCAGGCTGCCCTCCAAGCAGGCGAGGCTGACGAGGATGGTGTTGAAGCCGCCTTCGAGGTCGTCACGGATGTCAACGAGAGGTATGCCATTCTAAATCTGACTTTCTAGTTGAGATATACTAACTGACAATATAGTGTCCGCACTGGTCAATGGGTCGGTGACTGCTTCGTCTACACTAACAGCACTAACCGTTTGAACTACCTTGTTGGTGACCAAACATACACTATCTCGCACTTCGATTCTCCTCACTACGTTCTTGGTTATATTCCTCGCGACGGCCGTGTCTACGTTGCCGACAAGGATGTTCAGATTGTCTCGTTCGCTCTTTCGCTATCTGTTATCGAATACCAGACACTCGTATTGCGCGGTGATCTCGATGCCGCCAACGAAATGCTCCCCGATATTCCCGAGGATCAGAAGTCGAAGATTGCTCGCTTCCTTGAAGGACAGGGTTACAAGGAGCAAGCTTTGGAGGTCGCCACTGATTCTGAGCACCGTTTCGAACTCGCACTCGGCTTGAACCAATTGGACATTGCTCTCGAGCTTGCTCGTGAAGCCGACGTTGAGCACAAGTGGAAGACTGTTGGTGATGCCGCACTCACAGCCTGGAACATGCGCCTCGCAGAGGAATGTTTCACTCACGCCAAGGATATGGGCAGTTTGCTTCTACTCTACACTTCAAGCTGCAACGAGGCCGGTCTGAGGAAACTGGCCCAGCAGGCTGATGACGCCGGTGCTCGCAACGTGGCTTTCAGCTGCTTGTGGCAAGTTGGCGACTTGAACGCATGTATCGACCTCCTGATCCGCACCGACCGTACCGCCGAAGCCGTCCTTTTCGCCCAGACCTACCTTCCTAGCCGGGCGTCCGAGATTGCCAAACTATGGAAGCAAGGGCTCGAGTCAAACGGCAAGGCCAAGGTCGCCAGACTATTGGGTGTACCGCCCACCGATGGCGAAGGCGATGCAGACCTCTTCCCCGAGTGGGACTCATATCTCCAGCTTGAAAAGGATGGAGGCAGCAAAAGCCACGATTTGATCGATGTTGGTGATGAAGAGGAAGAAGTCGAGGCAGAGGCAGAGGAGCAAGAAGAGGAGACTGCAGATGGTGGTGTTGAGGCCGAGGAAGCAGAGGCCAATGCAGCACCAGTTGCAGCAGATGAGGCCGACGAGCCAGCATCACCGCAAACGGACACAGAGATTTAGATGAGAAGCGGGAGGCAGGAGCTATAGACTCCAAACGAAATGGAGGGTAAGAACAGCGGCGCTTTTTACACGTATTTGTGGGAATTGAAGAAATGAAAAAGGATTATCATGTTTGTCTAATCATTGTATCTTATTGCATTGCTGATCGACACAGAGTGACATCAAAGAGCAGGAGGCACGAGTTTGTATAAGCGGAAGTCGCTGACATCGGGAACCAGCTGCACGAGGAGCAGGAAGCAACAATGGGCCAAGGTGCAACCGAACTCCTCCGCGAGATGTTCCTTACGCCAAACAACGCCTACCATTTACGTTAGACTCGGCAGCCAAATTCTGAGTCAATGGTCTGGAGCTCAATCTATGACCGTCTATGATCCCGACTTCTTCGCTCTCCTTGGTACTAAAGTTTAGAACGAGAAGTTGTTCGCTACTGCCATTTTTGTAAGTAGCATCCTTCCCTAAACGACTCTTGTCGAAGATGTTCGAGATAACCTGAAGACTAGACAAAAGCGAGCCGACGGCAACACCACTACATGGCAAGGTTCCATCGATATCTTGTTTACACTTGGATCCATAGAAATGCTTCGCACACACACAAGTACGACAACAGAGTACAAGAGACATTCTATATCCTCATGAGAAATGTATCCGAAGACAACGAAGGTTCTTAGCAAGGTCACAGATAGCCATGATGCTCAAATTTGTATGCAAATCGAAGAGGCGTCGCCAAACCAGATGCGCAGATACGGAATCTATCTCTCCATCGTCACGAAAGGTGGTGAGATCATCGGTGTACTCGTTAGTCTCTCGACTGCTGAAGATGAGGGTACTACCGCCAGATCTGGCGACTACGAAAAGGTCAAGTTGCATGAACAGTTGACGAGCAAAGACTTGAAGTCTGAGCATTTGAAGCATGCTTTGCACCCTGCAAATGACTGGCATGTCATACCACTCGTACTTATGAATCCATCTGAGATCTCTACACCAGAAAACGATTGCCCTGGAAGACTTGTTCAGAGATCTGATCAGCTCACTGCACCTAGAACCGTCGAGGATGCGCTTTCGTAACCAAGTTGTCATTGATGCATATATGGAAGTTATGGGCGACGAAAGAGAAATAATCGCATTCTCAATCTCGGAAAGATCAATCAATCACAATCTCAGAAAGAAAAACAATCGTCTCCTATAAACAGTTTTGGGATATACTCCAAGCAACATAGGACCTACTGTGCCCAGATCGTATATCAATCTTATACTAACACCTTTTGTCGAATCAGAAATGTCTTTGTCCATGTCCAACATTTTCTGAGATAGACAAAACAATGATTTAAGATGGTAGGCATTCTTATGTCAAACAGGACCTTTCCCTTGGGGACAAAAAAGTTTCAGATAGTAAATATTTACTATAACTTACGAACCCGAGAAAGTGACTGAACTCCAAAGACATCCTACTGCTTAAATGAAACAACTATTACTTGTCAATATTCTGCTAACTTTTTTCTAGGATCAAGAATAGCGAGATATAGAAGAAGGCAAAAGGCACTGATGACTCAGTAACAATCATGCCCCTCTTCTTGTTGGCAGAGCGAAGAAGGGAGTTCAAGGGATAGCATCTTCGACTTGGAGTTGAGACGGTTGTCTTGTGATGAATTGTTCAGAGATCATTGCTTAACAAAGAGAAAGAGATGGAGTAGAGAAGTCTGAGGAAGCAGCATTTTTCTGGATCTAGTCAAGGCAGAATGAGAAGACTGTTCGCTACTGCCATCGCAATTGCACCTAGACATGAAGCAAAAGACGTTATGAATGTATATGTGTTTTGGTTGTGTAGACTTATGTGATGTAGCGGGTTTGTCTAGGAGATGTAGTAGCGATCAAGAGGAAAAAACCTTACGGCCTTGTAACTTCCTGTCCTAACATCTGCCTTGGTTTCCACATGGTTCCTTCCGTACTCTGCGATTTGGGGAGTGACTTGCTTCGTCCCTTCCTCCATGAGAGCCGTCTGGTAGCTAGGCTTTTTACACATTGTGCCTGAGATGGAAGCATCGATACAGCGTCGAATTCTCCTTCTCTTTCGCATGCAATATTCGCGAGAGGCTTCACAATCGAAGGACAAAGTGTTGCCATCGACTACTGGTGTTCGCATCAACGTCCAGAGCTCTTTGCAGCACGAGACGAAGCATCGCTACCAGCAACACCCTTCTTCTCAGCCACCTGAGTGATTCTCACCAACTCGTCCGCCATATCCTTCTGCACTCTCTCGACCAAAGCATCCACATCATCTTTCGTCAAGCCCTTGGTCTCCACAGGCTTCAAGATGCTCACAGGGATCTTTCCTGCGTTGAAAATCTTCCTCTTCACATCCAACACATTGCTGTAATTCGCAACCACCACAGGAACAATAGGAACCTGAGCTTGCACAGCAAGATGGAAAGCACCTTTCTTGAAGGGCAGCAGTGTGGGTGTGTTGGCGTAGGAGCGAGTGCCCTCAGGGAAGATAAATACGGATTGTTGTTCTGCGTGCATGGTTTCTGCGGCTTGGGAGAAGGCGGCGAGGGCGGCGGTGCGGGAGGTGCGGTTGATGAAGACGGTTTTGGAGAGGGCCATGAATTGGCCGAGGAAGGGGACCCATTTTAGACTGCTCTTTGCTGTTACGGAGGTGTAAGGGGGGAAGACGCAGCCGAGCATTAGGACGTCGAGTTCACTGTTGCGATATACAAGTCAATGGTTTGTCCCTGGAGGTAGAGGAGAAGAGAAGTAGAAGAACAACATACGTCTGGTGATTGCCAATCAAGATGCCAGGACGCACCTTGAGGCCGCCATGCTTGTCGGTAATGTTGAACTCGACACCAGTAAGCGTCCACATGGTCCATTTGAAAGCGCGAGCAGTAGTCCATTGGCTCAGACCGCCATAGCCGACCAGACGAAGAACAATCGAGGCGGCGACTCCATAGCAGGCGCAAAAGATGAGGGCGCTGAAGGAAGCAATGCTGCGGGCTGCAAAGGACAGGACCGGCGCGTGCGTCACGGATGCCAGCAGGTGCAGCGTTGGTATCGACACGAGGATTGACGTTAGCGCCGCCCCAAAGTAGCCCAGGAGGCTCATTGTGTTGTGAGAGGATTCGAGGTGCTTAGGTCTTGTATGTCAGGGGAAAGTTGAAGCAAGACCGGCCGGGAAAGAGGTGTTTGAGAACCGAAGCTGCTCTGGAGAGTTGTCATGCTGTTTCATTTCATTTGCCCTTTTTGGCTCGCAAAACCACTGACTGCCTCGTGGACGGCTTTCATTTGCACATGCCATTCGAAAAATCTTGTCATATGACACATTGTGTGAGACCTGGTGATGCTACAAAAGTACAGCGCACGAGGATGCGCGCATGCGACGGCCAACCGCGAGCCTTCTCCGCTCCTCATCATCTAGACATGTATATATTACAATACTCGTACAACTTCCACAGTTCCAAGCCCGACGTCTACTCGACGCTCGTAGGCAACTTGATCTCGCCCTTTTCGCGGTCGTGGTGAGGGTTTCCATATCTCCAGCCTACACCACGTCTGCCGCGACCATCCTTGCCAGCCTCCTCGACACTGATGCTCTGGAAGCGGAAGTTCCAGCGCTGGTTGCTGACCACCTTGACGTTTCTAGCCTCCCACTCGCGCTTCTTGGCCTCCTTCTCCTCCTTTGCGCGCATCTTCTTCTCGGTACGCTCGCGGATACGCGCTGTGCGCTGTTCACGCGGCATTTCGTTGAGTGCATCCTTTTCGACCTCGATCAACTCGGGCAGAGGTATCCGCTCATCGGCAGGCAGAAGAGTTGGTGAGAAGACCTTTGCTGCGTCGGCACGTGTGAATTGTCGAGACTCGGATGTCGGGTAGAAGATTTGGGTGCGTGTGTAGGGGTGCACAGGAAGATCGTTGATCGACTCGTGCGAGAAAGTCTTCTTGGGGTCCTCAAGGAGCTTGCGGTTGAACTGTGTTTGCGGCACCATCTGTAGAATAGCGTCATGGTATGGTGTTGCCAGCTTCTTGCCCTGTTGGTCTTGTCAGCACTTGATCCGAGACACGCTTTGGTGAATGCTTTGATTGATAGTAGAAAGATCAGAGTAAATAGGCGTTGTATCCATGTGGGTGTCATAAAGACTAATCGAATTTTTGTATGTCTCATCATAGAAGATGTTCAAGAGGTAAGGGGGAGCAATAGCAGAAGAACAAGTGCAACATACCTCTGATACCCAGTTCTTCTCAATCGTCTTCAGACGGGCAACAGCGGCCACTCTGCGCATGTCGACACCGTACAGGGCACTGACAATCGATAGATCAACCTTCTCATCGACAATCTTCTTGTAGATTTCCTCGCGCAGTTCCTCGCTCAAGACAGACTGACTGCGGAAGTCCGTGTTTAGTGGATATGGTCGAAGGTCGGATCCTCTCTCTCGGGGGAGCTTGCTTCTATCGTCTGCAGCCTTTGCCTCCTTTTTCTGCTCGTATTTGGCCTTCTCCTCTGCGTTGAGCTTTGAAACGTCGACCTTGTCCTCTTCTTCCTGCTCTGCACCAGCTCTCAGGCGCGTCAGGTTTCCACTTCGGTCGTATGCGCTCAGGTAGTTGGTCGAGCCAGGAAGAGGTTCACGGAACACGCGACCGGGACCGTTGAGCCAGGAGAACATGTTGCGACGAAGACGTGTGTCGTTCTTGCATGTTGCGTGGAATTGTTGGCCTGATGATTGCGAGAAGTCGCGCTGGCTTGCTACCGACTGGCGTGCATTGCTACTCGTCCTGAGGCATTGTTGAGGCGCAGCGATGTTGCTCGCCCGAGCTCCCACACGCGGTGGCATTGTAGATGTGTTGTGAGGTGTTGTCGCAGAGATAGGGCGTGTCTCAAGACGTATCGAGAGGCGGCATTCGACGCTGCCACGCCGTGATGTTCGATGTAAAATAATTTCCCCGCCCTTTCGGAACTTGCCATGCTCTCCTTGGTGTCTACAGCCCATCCTTCATGCTCACTGATCACTGATTACTGTAAGAAAGCAATGGGCTTAAATATAGAAAACCGTATACATTTACATTACTGCATAAAAGAAAAGAAGTATCATGACGCTCCACCCTCTTCACCTCGTAATTCGAAGTCTGCCAGATGTACCCCCCCCCACGCCAGACTCCCTTCCTCTGCAACATCTTGTCCCTCTTTGAACCGAATGAGGCTCCAATGCCTTCTCGCGACGCTAAAAATATGCTCAAGATGCAGAAAATCTTATCAAGCCAACGCCTATCCCTGTCTTGGCGGCCAAAGAGACTTCGGAACATTCTCCCAGTGAAACCAGGGACATTTAGTCCTCCATCTCTTCGTCTTCATCCAAGGCTCCCGATGACACAGTGACACCACCTTCTTTGACCAGAGCGCTGAACCCGGAGTTCTTGCCCTCGACATCTTCCTTGCTGAGCCCCTTCATGGCTGCATTGTTGATGACGAAAGTGTCCTGGCTACGGTCGCTGCGGTAGCGGGCTGTCGAGTCTGCCTCCTCCACGCCTTCCTTGCCTCCGCTTCGAATTGCAGCTGGCTGGTATGCATACTCTTCCGTGTTCTTGACGAAGTACATGCGGTAGAACTCGACTGCGATACGGAACTCAAGACCTTCCGATGAAATGGACGAGTCGAAGAGTCTGCGGTACTCATCTGAACGCTCTTCGCTGTTGATCGTGCTGGGATCGACATTGACTTGGCGCAAGTTTCTGTGCATCACTGGCCGGCGTCTGGTTACGGGTACGTCGGGTGTTGGCACGAGCTTGAGGAAGTTGGTAACGTAGACGCGCCACAGGTCCTCCTGGAGCATTGAAGTCATGTCGAAAGTAGGATCGTCCTTCCTGTAAAGCTTAATTTGCACCTCCGATATTGCTTGGTCCTGTGTTGTTGTCAGTGTGTGCTCGTGCAGTAAGCTTGGTATATCTCTTACGTAGGAAATCCCGTAGATGTCAAGGTCTTTGGTGTACTTCTCCGTCTGCTTTCTGTAGTTCATCTCGTCCTGGAAAGAGGTCTCGTCCTTAGCTCTGTCCTTGCGGAACAGCTGAAGAATGTCCCAGCTCTTGTCCTTTCCGCTTTCACTTCCGAGCATGCCGATGGCAAAGCGCACCAAGGCACCGAGAAGCTTGTCAAAGGAGTAGAGCTGCCATCCGCATTGCAGATAGTATCTCCGTAACGTCTCTTCAATGTGTGCCATATCGATCTCTCCCTTGATCAGGTCTTCAAACATGCCGAGTATCTGACGGTAAAAGTTGGAGCCCTCCTTGACATCGGTGAAAAAGTCTGTAGGGAGCTTGTCTATTATGCCAAGCTCAGTGGCCGGCTTGGGAGCCATTGCACGATCGACAGTGATGTGAGCATCGGCTTCAGCCTGCTTGATGTTGTTCAGGCGCTCATACAAGAATATGAAGACGCGGATGAAGCAGTAGATGGTTGCGTTACCATAAAGCATGAACCTGGTGCGCGAGTACATCTGGTTGAGATATAGCTCCTTATCCTTGTGGACATTACCTGCCAGAGGATGCGAAGCCCAGGTGTCCAAGGCAATGTCAGACTTGAGATCGTCAACCACATTGGCAGTATCGCTCATTTCTTCGTCTACGTTGGATGCATTGTCGGGTGTTGATGCTCGGCTGAGAGGCGTGTTGCTACCATCGTCCTTGCGGTTCTTGCGTCCACGTTCAAGAACACCACGCAGAAGATCGCCCTTCTTGGTTGTTGGCTTACGGGGCTTTGCGTTGATGGGGTCGTCGAAAGCTGAAATTGTGTCTTCACCAACATCCATATGAGGAGTATCGCCGAACTTGGCTCTGATCTGGTTGCCGAACCACTCCTGGTCAAGACCGAAGAAGAGAGGGATGAACTCTCGAATGAAAGAGGTCAATCTCGGGAACTCGGTAGAATGCATCTGCTCGGCGTACAAAAGAACGAGATGCGATGCGTCGATGATGACACTCGTATCCTCAAACTTGAAGGTCATCTGGGGTTGGTTGCGGGGGTTTTGTCCAGCCAGGCGTTGCCTCTTTGTCTCTTCGTATCTGGTGTGAACCTCGCCCAGAAGAGTCTTGGTCTGGAATTGACGCTTGTCGGCTTGTTTGGCATTGACAGCCTGATGGTCCAAACTCTTCCAGAACATCTTCTGTGTCTGATCGCGCCAGACTTTCTCCCACTCGCGCTGTGCCTGCTTCCACTCCTCAAGCTTTTGCTTCAGTCTGTTGAGCAGCACAGGAATGACCTTGTAAGGCTGTGCGTGGAGCGACTGAACAACCATGTGTCCCTTTTCGCGTCCGTAAAGCTTCATGATGATGCGCTTGTGAATTGTCTCGCTCTGACCACCAAGTCCAGGAGGAATCTCTAGGGCTTCCTTTTCGCGGTTGTTCATGCGGAGGATTTGCTGTGCGATAGGCTCGAGAAGCTGAATCGTACGCGAGCAAGCTTCTATGTTGAAGTCGTAGTCATGGCGTTCTTCCTCGATCTTGTGAAGTCCTTCTTCGTGAACATTCTTTCTGTGAGCGATGAAACCAGAGTCCTCGGAGGCCCAGGTAGGATGCGAGGCCCAATCGTCATTTAGCACCTCGTTGCAGAGCTCGTCACGTCCACGGCAGGGCTTCAGACGCTCCCGCTTGGGAAGGAGGCGATAACTGGGTCCAAGTCCTCTACAGTTGCTCAAAGAAATTCTACCCTGAGGTGCTCTGGGCTTGTTCTCGATGTTGACGTCGTCGTTGTTGTAGCCAACCCACATCTGGAACCACTGGAAGAGATCGGGATTACTGCCGATAAAGCCGCGAGCCTTTTGGACAAGAGTAACGCGATCGATCAGGTCCTGGGAGAAAAGGTTGCAGAGCTTCAGGAATTCGTTCATGGCAGCCTTATTGCCAATGGCCTTCTTGGCGCGGTCGAAGAAACTCATCTCATCAGCTGTCGCAAGAGTACTCTGAGTGGGTGGCAGAGGCTCGGGAAGTGCGGGAACCAGAGTTGGCGAAGTCGGAGGGATGTCTGATGCCATAGCTTGTCTACCGGCGTGAGCCTGCTTTGCGCGTTTGTTGACAGTGGCCATCTGACCGTAGGCTGGGGCCTTTGCAAGACCATTCGTTTCAGGACCAGCATTGGTGACAGTTCCTTGTCTGTCACCGCGCTTTCTCTTGTTGTCCTTGTTGACAGTTGGAGTAGGCGCAAAATTTCCGACTGGAGGAAGGCGATGTTCAGCTCTGGGAGTCTGGTGCGGTTGTGGAGCTTGGTAGAAAGGGTCACCGCGGACGTTACTGAGCATAACAGACTCTTCTTGTTGTTGCGCTCTCGCGGCTGCTGCGGCCTTTGCGTGCGCAGCCGACTCCGGAAGGAACTGCTTGAAATCTTCCAGCAGATCCGGGGCTGAGTTGAAGAGTCTTGTCACCTGGGCGTAGACGTCTTGAATGGGCTTTGACTCGCGCTGGTAAGTTTGCAAGATCTCTAGGAACTGCTTGTAAATGTCTGGCTGTTGCTGGAAACGGTTCTGCGCGAATATGAGCAAGATGTCTGAAATAAGCGTGATGCACTGCACGAACCTTGATTTTGTTGACATAACTGATAGCGTGGTTAAACTCGACCTGCGGCCTCACCTTCTCATGGCCGAGGGGCTGTCCATCGGGACCGATCACCATCTCTCCCTGGGCAAGAGCAGCAGCGCCTGCATTGGGAGACATGATTCCAGCTCTAGCGAGATTGTCGCCAGCTGCAGCAGAAACGGCGTTTTGCAACTGCGAGACACGCTGCTCCTGCTGAAGACTCAAAGCTTGTTGCTCACGAGCCTGAGCTTCGGCAATAGCGGCGGCTTGCTGCGGACCCATCTGCGAAGTAAAAGGCGCGGTGCCTACTGGACGACCGCTGGGACTGTGAACAATGTGAGAGTGAGCGGCTGCTTGGGGCGTCCAGTTGCCGTTGGTTTGTCTGTTTACGGCAGCGAACAAGGGTCCTTCCTGGTTGTTTCCGTCTTGTGTCGGAGCCGCGGTGCGCGGAGAAATAGGTCGAGGTGCTGGCATGGCCTGGACTGTTGTTCCCATAGGCGTCGTTACTCGGATAGCGTTCGGGTCGTCGCCCGTGCCGCACTCGATTCTGTAACCCGGAGGCAAGAAGGTGTTGAAGCCTTGAATAAGCTCGGGGTTACCGGCGAAAAGGGTCGAGACACGTTCGATGACGCCAGGTGTGTCAATACTGTATCGAGTCAGCACCTCAGAAGAGTCGGATGTGGAGACCGACACATACGCCCCGCTTTTGAAGTCCTTCATGATGTCCAAGAATCGGTTGTAAACATCTGGGTGGTCGACAAATTGGACCTTGACCTGGTCGAGGTAGCTCAAGGCATCCTGTGGACGATCAGAAGTGTCAAAGGTAAGGGGAGAGATAACGGGACAAGGACATACATTCAAAATGGGCTGCTGGCCCTGGCCGACATTTGCTGCTTGAGCGGCGCCAGGTTGCATCGGTACAAGCATAGCCTGCGATTGAGTAGCAGGCTGTACAGGGCCACCACTGAAGACGGCATTCGGAATCTGGCCATGACCGCCAGCAGCATTTGCCAACAGGCCATTGGGTCCATGAACGGCACTGGGTGGCACCGCGACAGGCTGGTGTAGGTGTATGGGCCCTCTCTGGGCTTGGTGAGGGGGGAGTTGGTCCATGTGTTGCCTTTCACGTTGTTGGTCGCGACGCACAGCGTCCTGCTCTTCTTTGATGTGGATGTTGTCGCGATGATCTGCCATGTCGCGGCCGAGAGGGAAGGCGGCTTGTGCTTGATGGCGAGGCGAAGGTGGGTTCAGGATGTTGTGAGAAGCCTGCTGGAAAGGAGCGAAGGGGCCTATTCCCGTTGTGAGCATATGGTGGGATACTAAGTCGAAGCCTGCTGTACCTGATGGAGGAGGCAGCGCGCCTGAGGAAGGAGCTGCACCAGGATGGGCAGGCGGTGGATTCGGCCTGGAACACGCCGTCAGTAATCGTCGAAGCCTCGTCTCGATATCTATCGACGTACGCGAAAGTGCGATGGAGGGGAGTATGGTCTTCTCTGGGCGGCCAGCCGTCTCTATGCGCGGGATTCATCTGGTGATGTCGTATGCGCGCGCCGGGTGGGCAACGTGCTCGCTGATTCGTAAGGGAACGTCTTGCTGGAAAAGGCTTCGCACGGTATTCGTCAAGGCTTCGAGGGCTGCCTGTTCATACTCGAGACAAGCACTTCGGAAACAATAAGGTGGGCAGAAAACAGGGACCCTCTGTTCACAGGCCTCAAGGCTCATCATACACTCTCGCTTGGCACGACAAAACCTGGGGTGGTGCACGCTAAGGACCGACATTTTCCACTACCCATCATATCTCCGATCTTAACTCCATCTGCCTCGAACGCTATCTGCGACGTGACAAGGTGCTGCAAAGGAGAGCCTGTTTTACATTGCTATCATCTAATTATCATACAAGCCATGAGGGTATCTTCGCTGTAGCAAACCAGCACCTAACTACTATTCTTCCATTGTCTCCATCTTTCGGTCGTCTCCATCTCACATTAATCCTTCTCCTTCGCTACCAAATCCTCTGCCCTGTCTTTCGTATTCGTCTCCCTCTTCTCTTCCATGGGTCATGTCTCTATCACGTCTCTGGAACAGCTCTGAGGCCAGACTGAGTCCTCCTTCGAGATCAGCAAACAATCTGTCCATCTCTTGGAACACGAGCTCAGGGTCAGCGCCATCAACCATTGCGTCTGGGTCAGGTGCTGACAGGCGTGGGAACTCGTTCAACAGGCGACTACTGCGTACAGACGACATGTAGGATTCATCTCTTGATGAGTCGTAGCCTGTACCAGTGCTTGTTGTGCCTCCTGTGTCTGCGCGTGCTCTGTTGCGAGGCATAGTGAGGTCGCCGTATGTGCTTTCGTCACGGTCCGTATCCACATTGAAGGCGTCGATGCGTGATGTAGGCTTCGAACCTGAGGCGAGTGGGAAGTCAGCGTCATCGAGGCCTGGTATGCGAATACCAGTCTCAGCAACGGGCGTCTCGATGTCAGTATCGTCGAACGAGTCGGCAGCAGCAAAACGAGCCCAGCTGTTGCGGGATGCAACTGCAGAGGAATGCAGTCCATCGAGAAGCTGTTGTCTTGTGTGTGCCTCCATTCTGCGGTTGTAGTCTCTAGGCCAGCTTCCACTGGGGACGTCTGACGATGCCGTAGAGGAATAAGAGTATCCTCTATCTCTTGAGTGTCGAAGCAGAGATACGTTGCTTGGTGCGCGTGAGTGAACTATGCTCGAGTGACGGTTGTTTGAACCCAGAAGTTGTGGTTCAGAACGTGATTGGCGATGCGAGGAGCGCTTGACTTCGTCGCCGCTGGGTTGCTCAACCTCATCCAAGAAGAAGGGGTTGCGTGAGGTGTCGGTCGATCCTGCAGCACTGATAACAGGAGAAGATGTTGTTATGCTTGGCTGTTGCGAATGGTGAGTTATGGCGGTCTCGAGATCGAACTTGGGCTCGAAAGTCATGCCCAAGTCAAGATCGATAATGGGTCTGGATTCGCGAATGCTTGGTATGTCGAAGTCATCCTTGGCTGCTGGTTCAACAGGAGGATGCAGGAAATCATTGAACTGGCCGATGGGTTCAGTAGCTGTGCGAGTGAGGTGGGGTCTAAAACCAGGAGCAACGTCTGCATCGTCCTTCATGGGAGGGAAGGAAAAGTCTGGCTTGGCATCGGGTTCGTTGGACAAGACTGGCTCGGCGGTCGCAAATGTCCAGTCTGCAGTGCGGCGGTCTGGCTCTGCTGTGAGAGGTTCGGCGATCTCTGCAAACTCCCAGTCTACAGTTCTGCGATCAGTGGCAGGTTGTGCTGTAGCAAAAGACCAGTCTGCAGTCTTGCGATCGGTTGCTGGTTGCGCGGTTGCAAATGACCAATCTTGGGTCTTGCGGTCTGCAGCTGGAGGCTGTGCCATGGCAAAGGTCCAGTCCTGTGTGCGGCGGCTGGGGTTGTCCGAGGGCATCATTTTGAGAGGGAATTGCCAGTCTTTGGTGGCTCTGCGCGTGTCCTGGTCTGGTCCGTCGTAGAAGTCGTTCTGGTCTTCGTCATCATCAGGCATGGCCGATGACAAACGGTTAGGTCTTGCGGCTTTGAGTGTGGGCACATCGCTGAAGTCGAAGTTGAAGGTTGGCTGTGAGTCTAGGCCGGCTGCGCCCATGTCCAAGTCAATCAAGGTCTCCCTATTGGCCGCGCGATCGCTGGACAGGTTGCGAAGTGGAAGATCAGACATAGGTTGTTCGTCGTCATCCATGAGTGTGTTGTAGTCGTAAGGGTCAGCGTCTGTATTGAAGAGACGTCCCATTGAGCGCTCTCCTCGCTTGGCTCTGGCCTCTTCCTGCGCTTCGTGGAAGGGGTTTCTGGGATGAGGTTTGGTGACGTTGTTGAGAGCAGGCATGACCTCTTCAGCGCCGTCAGCAGTGGCTGCGAAGTCGGTCTCTGCAATTCCGAGTTGACTGTAGCGCTTAACAAAGTCGTTTTCGAAGTCAGCAGAGGTTGAAAAGTTCCAATCGTCGTAGTCGTCGCGTTGCTCGGAAGGCTGAGGTGCGGCAGCTCCCATTGGGTTGAACAGTGATGCTCTTTGACCACCTTTTCTCTCCCACGTAAAGTAACGATCGATCATTTCTCTGACTGTGTAGGTAGGATATTGGTGGGATGTGTCTGAAATGTATGGATGCTGAAGGATTGCGTTCATCGTGGGGCGGTCTTGCGGCTTTTCCTCAAGACAATACGCGATGAAGTCCCGCAGACCTTGTGAATAATTGCCCTCCTGCAATCGTGGCGCGGCTTTCAACACAGTCCTCAACATAGACGGATGAAACTTGTGGTTTGGTGGCATTCCTGTAGCCATCTCGTACACAGTACAACCAAACGCCCAGCAATCAACTTCAGTTCCATAACCTTGTTGGACCGCCATGTCCATGGAGTGCATCTCAGGGGGCATCCAGAATGGCGTTCCGATGATGGTCGAACGTTTTGACGCCTCAGTCTCGATGACAGCCGCAACACCGAAATCACAAAGCTGGACCTGGCCATCCTCGGATATCAGAACGTTTCCGCATTTGACATCTCTGTGGATCACTCCAGCCTCATGTACGTATCTGAGTGCCACAGCCAGTTCGCGAGCGATGGGGATGATGTACTCTTCTTCGAGCCCAGGACCTGGCGTGGCTTTCATAAGCGTATGTACACTACCACCTGGACAGTAATCGCTGACGATCCATAGTTGAGAGTGCAAGTCGAAAGCCTCCTGGATGTAGTTGATGTTCTTTGCCTGGCTGTCTCTAAGAAGTTTCAATGTCTTGACCTCCTTCCGGAAATCTTCGATGGCTTCGTCCTTTTGGTCAAGATCCAGTTTGTAATCCAGATCGTCAACGTCAATGATCTTTACGGCTACAAGGTCCTGTGTAGCACCGTTTTTACTGGAAACCTATCAGTCAAAGCCACGAATCGACCACTACTTCTGGAGTCTCACCATTTGTACACTCTGCCAAAGGATCCTTTGCCAATGAGTTCAAGGAACTCATAGTCTGGAACAGCAGTGTTTGTTCGTGCAGCGCGATCGACGACCACTTGGTACATGTCCTTTGCATCCTGGATTTGCTTATGCTTTGTACCAGCGCCGACCGCAGCAAATGGATCCAGATGATTTGAGCCCATGTTTGGTTTGGTCCTAGGTGCACTGTCCTAAGGCCTTCAAGAGTGGTTCGTTATAGGGCCAGACAGTGCGCTGTTGTCGAGAAAGTGCCGGAGGTGCACTTCTGGCCCGCTGTCAGTTTGCTCTGATACTTCCAGTCCAGGCGTTGTTGTAAGAGATCGTTGCCTTTTGGTCCGATGCTTTTCTGATAATACTTCAGTTTGATGTGAGTGCGCCAGGATACATGGTCCGCCTCCCCCGCCGACTCCTTTCTTGAGGCCAGGAGTCCAGATCGTTGGTTGCTGGCGACGATAGCAACTCCTTCAATTCTTCGCTGAACGAATCACAATATGGCCAAAACTTTCTATTCAAGTCGAACACGCGGACGCGGGATGTGATTTGAAGGTGAACCCTGTCAAAAGAGTGGACGATCAACCGGCAAGCAGCCACTTTGAGCCGAGGCGCTAGCGTCTTTCGGATGCCGCTAAGATAACGACTCCTTATCAGATCCCTGTCTCGTATGACGTGTGAGCAAAACACGAAGCAGGTTGGTCTGACGATTCTAGAATCTAGACAGGCATTCTCAGCCGCGTCCACATATATCATCGATCGCGAAACCTGGTTTGTACTTTTTCCAAGCTTCGAGACATCTCATCGACCATACCACAACTTCCCATATCTTCAAGAAACAATATCAAACAGAATGGGTGACAACTGGCTCAGCAAGCAAGTCCAAGGCTACGTCGCCGGCGCAGGCAAGGTGGCTGGTAGCCTTGTCTACGGCGTAGGCAATGGTGTTAACAACGTCGGTCAAGGCATCGGTAACAGGTAAAGATCCTTCATCGACTTTCGTATCATCCGTACAAGTCATACTAATGAATTTGGCAGTATCACCAACACAACACGCTATTGGGGTCAAGGTGTCGCAGGATATGGCAACAACATCAAGGATGCCTCCCATGCAAGCGGCCCTCGCGTGCCTACTGGTGGAAACCCTCTCGGCTTGAGCGGTGCTGGATCAAGCAAGACTCTGATGCCTGGAGGAAAGCTGCCTCCTGGCAGTCAGCAACGCAATGCTGGCAAGGGCAGTGCTAAGAATCCTCTGGGCATCTAGAGGATGAGAGACACCACATATTTGACGAAGCCACGATCCAAGCAACCATCTCCGATGGATGACAAACAACACAATCAGACGAGATGATATGAAGGCGTTTAGGATGGAAGGGAAAGCAACATGTTGATGCTGTTTTACCAGGAAATTTGGGATCGGTTTAAGAATGTATTGTATTGTCATTTAGTCTCAGAATACAGCTCCTGCTATTCGAATCTGAACTCAGCTGAGGACTCCTTGTGGGCCCACCATTCACGCTAAATAAACGCCTTGAAAACAACCAGCACATGCATAACAGAGCAAATGCACATGCCAAACCAGAACTCCTCGCTAAATCAGTCATATCGTGCAATCGATCAGTTCCTCCCGCGACAGCTTTACTCGCTCTCATACTCCGGGTCGTCTTCGATCTCTCCGAACTCGTCTTCATCCTCGTCCTCATCACTACTTTCATCATCATCGTCATCGTCTTGCATGCCAGGCACTCCCTTCCATACCATGTAATCGCCTTCCAGCCACTTCTTGCTCTTAGGCAATTGGTAAGGGTCAAATGGGAAGAAGGCATCGAGCTGATGGTGGGCTTCACCACTCTGGTGGCTGAGAGTGTTTTCTCTCCTTGCAGCACCCATGTCTCTGCTGGCAGGTGCGGCCAGAGAACGGAATGATGACAGACGCAGGCGCTTGTTGGTTTCCAGCAGAGGAATAACATACATGAAGCGAAGGTGATTGGCAATGGCGCCAAACTGGTGAACAATGGCAGGTGCGCAAACCTTGAGGGGGTTGAGCTTGGAATAGATGGCCTGAGTCAAGCACTCTTTGATGCCAGGCAGCCATTCCGGTTCACCCTCCTCGAAGATATCGTAGTCATCGACATCTGCGTCATCGGGGGTCATGATGAAGTCTCTCCATCTGAAGCAGAAGATATAGAGCATAGCTTGAGCGATTGCGTAGAATGTTCCGTAGCGACTGAGGTTGGGCCCTTCGCATGCGGACTCGTAGTTGCGACGCAATGTATCGAGATGGTTGCCAAGTCTCGTGAAGATAGAGCGGATGAGAGTCTTGTTGACACGAGCGCCTCGGGCAATGAAGCTAGCCAGATAGGCAGCAGCAGACAAGGAGCCATTTGATGCAGAGCTGCGACCAGTAGCGAGACGGATCAGCACGCCAGCGAAACGCTCTGCGTAGCCCTGAGACATCTGGGCAAAGTGAAAGACGAGGAACTGCGTGTGGCGCGAGCGGTATGTAGGCAAGACGAAGGTGGAGAACTGTGAGATCAGATGCTCAAAGGCATCGTTGACCTCGTACATCTTGCCACTGGCAAATGTGGGAGTGTAATGAGAGAACAAGAGATCTAGCACCGAATCGAGTTTGGCGACGGTGTCACGCAGAGCACGGAGATGGGTCTCTTCGGGTGTCATGCTGATCTCGCTCGAAGAGTCCGAATCAGCATCGCTCTCTTCGTCCGAGCCATCTGCATCCTCTTTTGCTCCTGGCAGACCAGAGAGTCCAAGCACACGGCCCTCATCGACCTCATCTTCCAGGTCATCCAACTCTTCTTGTACTTCAACATCAATCTTAACCAAGCGCTCGGTAATAAGAGTCTGGATCTCAGCTTTGAGCTCGGGAGCGTACTCGATGGTCTTGAGAGAGTTCTTGACGAAGGCGATGTAACCTTGGCGGGTAGCTGTCCTGTGGTTTGGGAACTGGCCGCGGAGGGACTCGGCCAAGCCGCTGTTGGCGGAAGGGATAAGGCGGAGCAGGTATCGAAGAGCGTTGTGTACTCGGACAAGCATTTGCTGTCTAGATACGTAGGGCTCGTTGGGGATGCGGCCTAGGGACGATGAAACTGGGAACATGTCAGCAAACGGGCGCACAATAGCCAGAGGCAAGCAAGCTTACCCTCGACAAAGTGTCCCACAATGCGGTCTAGCACAGTCCTGAGGAAACCAGGCACAGCGCTTCCTAGAGTGCCGAGAAAGCGTACATATAAGGCGACGAATGCGTCGTCTCTGCCGAGCCAGTTTACATCGAGGACGGCGAGTACGAGCTTGCCACAGGCCTTGAGATCGCTCACACGTCCACTCAGGGCGACCAGGTACTTTTTGAGCGTGGCGGTGCTGGGTGCTTCGGTGTGTGACGAGACCGGGCCGCTGTCGTGGGACCGTGAGGGCTGAGCACTCAGAAAGACCATCCTGAGCTGTTCATATGCGCCATCATCCTTGTCGGCGCCACTTCTAAGATGGCCCTCGAGTGCGCTTCTCACTTCGTCCTTGACCAGATCCAACGGCTTGGCCGTCCAGTCGTCCATGATGCGGACGTCGACCCTGTCGTCGAAGGCCACTCGCAGTTTCTTGCTCTGGCTCGACTCTGGTGCCGGTGACGACAGATGCGAGGCGTCTCTTTTCAGACTCTTTTGCGGAAGGGTTGGCGGCATGCTCGGCGCCTGTACAAGAGAGACCATGTTGTTTCCACGAGCTGCGATGGGCTAGGATTCTATTACTAATAGAGAAGGGTTCGAATCTCTGCTCATGTCGCGTGCGTGAAACACTCTGTGAAAGTGAGAGGTGTGAAAAGACTTGACTGAGGAAACCTTAAAATTTGGAACGCGGGGAGACGTTGCTGCACGGGCCTCCTCACATGCTTCTGCCATCACCCTGTCAAGAGTTTTGGTATCACACTATATCATCCTACGATGTTCCCTCACTCTCTCTGGATGCATCTACAGTCTAAAAATTATTGTGCCTTTTCATATCGAAAGTATCGCTCAAGACTTGTCGTGAGATCGAAGGGGGGGTTGCAGACTTTGGCACATCCTCCCGCTCTGCAAAGATATGTCACGTAACTACCTATGCAGCTGTAGAAATGCACAGTTCTGTTAGCGTGCAGGAAGTGTCCACTGAGACTCGTGATATCATCGGCTCTCCTTGAACTTTGTTACTATCTATGAAGGACTGTACATTTTGATGGCTTCTATGTGTTGTCGTGAGATCGAAGAGGGAGTTATAGACTTTGGCACATGGGGGCAGTGACCGGAGTACAGACCGTCAAGTGTAATCACCCATTGTTTCCATGCAGAAAAAGAAGAAGAACCGCAAAAGCATCGTAATCCTGAATGATTGCACAACGCTGCATTACACTGTAGCCTACTCGAGTGCGTGAGGGTTGAATCAATCGACAGAAGCAACATGATATAGCGAATGCTTCTTCTAGATATATACAAAACGCCGCCCAAATGCTATGCAGTGAACCAAAATAGCCACCCACTCCATATCCACCTATGCCGAGCCTCCAATCTCAATGCTAATATCTTCTCTGCTGTTGTTGTCTATACTGTCCATCACCCTGACCAAAATAGGATTGCGCATAACCCGGCTGTGGTTGAGGTGAGCCTGCGTTGCTCCATCCTCCAGCTTGACTCATATTCCCCAAGTACTGCGAAGATCTCTGTTGAGCTGTGCCAGGACCACTAGAATAGGGGTAGTTTACTTGGGCTTGTTGTTGCTGCAACTGCAACTGAATCTGATACTGCTGTGCCTGCTGTTGAGCGATTTGTTGTTGGAACTGAGCCTGTTGGGCCTGTTGCTGAGCATGTTGCTGTGCGTAGTATTGGGCCTGCTGGTAGGCAAGATTTTGAGCATGAAGCTCTGCCTGTTGCTGAGCATATTCTTGGGCCTCGATCTGTGCTCTTATTTGAGCATCATACTCATCCTGCAACTGCTGCTGTTGACGTGCCGCAATCGCTTGCTGCACTGCATTATTCCGAACTCCTTCTTGTCTAATGTTTCGTTGACGTTCGCGAGCTGCCATGGCTCCGACCAATCCCGGAGCATCCAAATCGTTGAGATTTCTGCGCTTGTCTCTTTCAGTCAAGTTGATCATCGAACTGCCAGTCATTCGAGCAACCTGCATCTGCTCATGTGCCGACAATGCTGAACCCTGAAGCTGCAATGTTCTGCCAGGGCTGGGAGGATTCAACAATGCACCAGCGTTACGAGAGTGCGGACGAGATGGGACTTGCTTGCTCCAGTCACCAGACGGAGTCCTGCTAAGAGGTGGCGGTGTCTTGCTGGATGACATACGGTTTGCCTGCTGGCTCCAATCACCGGAAGGAGTCCGGTTGAGGGTCATACGGTCCAGCTGTTGCGTCCAATCTCCAGACAAAGTACGGCTGAGTCGAGATGCCGGGCGACTGAGTGGAGGCGTTTTGGTTGTACGGGTTGCACTCGAGTGGTTTCTGTTGTGTCCAAACACAGGCGTGGCTCGTGACTGCGTCAATGGAGCTGCAGCGAGAGAGGCTCTGTATTGCACCCATTGCTCTGCCGTAAGACCTTGATCAACAGGCTCGCCAGCTGCGGCTGCTGGCTGCCAAGCGACACTTCGACGTCTGTCTTGAGTCATTTCTCCATTTACTGGTTTGCGTGGTTCGAGGAAGGAGCTTCTCTTGCTATCCATCTGTGTAAGGCGTGATGATGGGCGCTGCACAAGCTCGGGGTCCTCTTGTGCTTCGACAGGGATGTTGCCAGCCGTGGAAGGTCGAGCGTTTGGTTTATAGGTCAGAGTAGGGCCGAAGTTGATGGGCACTCCAGTCTCCCCATCGAAGCGGCTTCGTGCTTGGGGCTCGTGTTCAGGATTGCCAACCGTCTTCAGACGGCCCGTCCGGCTTCTTTCGAACGGCTTTCTCTTCGGCGGTGACATGCTCTTTACACTAGAATAGTCGACCGAGTCATCGTCTGGGATGCTGACAGTAGGGCTGATCGGTCTGTGTTCTGGTTCTGGTGATTGCTGAAGCATCTGCTCCAGTAAAGCTTGCTGCATGATATCATCTTGCAGACTTCCGTTGCTCGAAACTAGCGAGAGGGTAGGGCTCTGCGGTAGAGGATTCGCATGCTGAGGTTCTGGTGATGTGGGCACAGGCTTTCTGCTGATGGGTGCGGCCATGGTTGATGGAAGACTCGCAAGCTTTCGAGCGAGGATAGCTGGTGAAGGGTTGCTATGTGGCGGCACAGGAGGAGGAGGTTCGTTTTGGTCAGGCCTGACGGGAGCTGCAACAGGCTGGGCGGGACGGTTGTAAGGAGATGCAGGGATGGGGGGCAGTCGGTGGGTACTCGATGGTTGATATATCGGTCCTGGAGCAAGATTTACCTCTTCATTGCGAAACGAGGGGTCAGCAGGCGATCTTTGAGTCCGGTTGGCAGCACTAGGTACCTCTCGTGGAGCTTCGGAAAAGTCGAATCCCTCCTTTTCGTTGTATGGTGTAGCACCGGCCTTACTGGCCTCTGCGAGCTGTTGCAGCGTTGCTGCATCCATGGCCGAGTTGGCCCTTCTTAATTCAGGTGTCAGGTTGAGGTTAGTGGGCCTAGCGTTGGGCCCGTGCATCAGCTTTGGCGGCGACGCCACAGGGCCCGTTGGAGGGGAGCCCGCTCTTATTTTTAGCTCCTCAAAGGCCGGCTCAAGACGTGGTTCCTGTTCGTACGCCGTATCCTCTGACGGTACGCGCTCAAGTACCGTGGGGATCTTCTTTTCTGGCAGGGGAGCCCTGTGGACTGGCGGTTCGGGCGCTCTCTCCTGAAGCTCGCTGGTCGCCTCGTAAGAGAGTCGGGAGCGGTTCTCGGTTTGAAACCGCTTGTATCCGAGCGCGTCAGAGGCCGAACGATGGTGCCCGCGGCCCGGACTGCCCATGCTCACAGGGGTCGTTTCGACACGACGCGGAGGAGCAAACTGGATGTTGCCATCTCCCGGTCCTGGAGAGCCTCTGCCTGGCGATGGCGAAGTATCTGTCGAGCTGTCGTTGCCAAAGCGGACCGTCCCGTGGTTGAGTGAGAGCGTATTACGTCTTCCTCTTGCTTGTGGAGGCGTGTCATCTGCTGAGTTCATACGGTGTGATGTTAATTTCTTCAGTTCTCTTCTCCAGTCTTGTTCGTTCCAAACTTGACTGCCTTTGGTGTGAATCAAGCCAGAAACATCCAGAATGTCCAGGTAGCCGTATCTTCTATCGCGGGGCATGGCGAACATCAATCCGCGCTGGTCAAGAGAGTCGGCAATCAGACGGTTGGGACGGCCGTAGAGAGCAAAGATGTCCCAGACAGGGAACAACCAGCGCAGCATCATTTCGAAACCGCTAACTGCGGGATGCACCTCGGGCATGACAAACAGGAAGCCCTCTGTGCTTGTGTCCTTTGCGCCATGAATGGTGATCTGGCCTTCAAGCTTGATAAGTGTAGACTGGTCGATGAGTGGCTTTGACTGAGGGTAGATGGCGTATGCAGCGAATGCGTCCTTGATAGTAGCGATAGGGCGTGTCTTCTTTGTGACACGTTTTGTCTCGTAGAACTTAATATCGCCTTTGGGAACCTCGACTTTGCGATCGTACGTGTCACGCTTCTTCAACGCCTTTTGGTACTTTGCCCATTCCTTCTCATTTGGAGGCGTAATGACACACCAGCAGCGTCTCCAGGGGGTACCTGCTCCAAAGCGGACGCGAGCCCAGTCGTCTATCGCGAACTTGCTTCTTTCCATGATAGTGCGGATATTGTTGAGCATCTTTCCCTTTCCAGCGATGAGAGAGCCTGTGTAGGCTTCTTGTAGTGTTGTATGTTCGTACATGGCAAGGCGGAAGCCAGCGGTCCATTGTGTGAGGGAGTTGAGGGAGTTGAAATGGAGGAGATAGCGATTGTTTGCTGCGGTGGAGATGCTCAGAACATTCTGCAGTTGACCTCCTGCTGATCCGTTCATCGGGAGCGACTCGATCTGCGTTGGATGGTTAGAAATTTGAGAATTCCCGATGTGGTTGTGATTATGCTTACCATCTTGATTGAAGCGTCGCTGACATTGATGAATGTAGGCAGGACCTCACCGTCTTGACCCGCAGCGTCCAGTGCCGCAGCATCCCATAATGAGAGTACTGTGCCGACCAGCTGAGCGAAACACTCTGTCCATGCTCGATCTGTACTTGGGCGTCCACCTGCGAAGTAGTCAGCAACGTATCCATGAGCACTTTGCCTGGAGTCTGCTCACGAGAGTCCAGGTCGTGCAACTTCAAGAAGTAGCCCTCTTGATATAGTTTGTTCGAGTGGCTGTTGAGGTAGGTGAAAATGGGCTGCAGTTCTGGCAGTGTGTCATGTGCGAGATCCATGATTGGAGGCTGGTGGGTGTAGACCATAGACATGGGGCGCGAGCCGCGTTCTGTGCGAGAGTCCGAACGGAAACGTTGCTGAGTAGTGGGAGAAGGAGAGCCTGACGCATCGAAGGTCTTGTTTGTAGCGGAGGCTAAGGCGGTATCGATTTTGGAAGGTCTAGCAGGATTGCCGCTGAAAGGGTCTTCGGACATCTGAGGTTTGATGTCTGGCGTACCACTCCTCGACGGAGTACCCCATTGGGTCATGAACGACATTACTCGGGAGCGAGGCATTGTGTGAGGCAGATTGGAATGTAACCGGCTACTATTCAGTGACACCAAAAGTTGATGAGAGTCTGCAAGGGACGCTTATAAGACGGATGCCGGCTGGAGGCGGAATCGCGCATGCAACACAACGAATGCTAAGTTGTCAGATCGAACCGGGGTTTGCAGCGATACCAAAGAGAGCAGGGCCGAGTTAGGAAACGACGGATCTTGACGGAGAGTTGGAGAGAACGACGACAGGGCAGAAGCGGACAGAAGGTGGATCATGTTAGGTCTATATTTCCCACGAGCATGCTTGGCACATCAAACCGTTCGTTGATGACGACGGTTCAAAAAGTCGTGGAGAAGAGAAGTGACGGGGCAGATCCCCCAACATCCGCTCGTTCTCTGTCTGATCTGTCCCGTCCGTCCCTTCGTCGCCTCCAAATACCGCGGCGGCTTGACACGGATGACACTCAGCAGGATTTCCACGATCCCGCGGACCAGCCTCTCTTGCTTGCTTGGTTGCCAGCCCCAGCACTTGTGTGTCCAGCTGCGCCCTTCTTGAGGCTTGAGCTGCAGCTGATTGAGCGAAAACGGGCCTTGGAAAGCTCGGAAATAGCGCCATGTGCGATCGCTTCCTTGGCCCGCCCAATAACGCAGCCACTCTTATGAGGCCTCGCGGCTGCTTGGGAATCGATTGTTCTCTTTGTGCGAGCGCCTGCTCAAACGTCAATGCTCGTGAATAATAGGGGCCCGTCACTTATTGAGCTGCGAGTGTACGGGGCAGGCAAGTAGGTGCGTATGCAGGGTTGGAGGAGACTCTATCCCAACCTCCGCGTGCTCCAGTATCCGCTCCAAAGTTGCACGATGCTTTTCAGAATTCGGGCAATGACCACTGAAGGAAGGTATTGATTCGACGGCTCTCACCTTCGGTAGCAAACATAGTCGCATGTCACCAAGACTTGACAGTTGCTCTGTCGTAATGAGAGAGGACTAAATAAAATGAGACTGTTGATACCGTACTATCGAAAAGTCTTGGTTAGACGAATGCGATGTTTATTGACCATCACAAAATAAGCATCTGCATGATGCGCGCGCACTAATGGGTGATGCTCACATCTTGGCCTTCTCGATCCAGTTTGCTGGAGAGACTGAGCTGGTTGTCTCGAATGTCTAACATGTTCATTGCTCCAGGTCTCTCCGACCAGCGAGCTATTCTAATAGGAGTATGATAGCCCATATTCTAGCTGCTCCATGACGATTCTCTGTAGCAGTCTCACAGTTCTGTGAAGATCAATCATGGTAGTGGCTTCAATGGTTTGACTGACGCGCACGGGCAGCAAAAACGCGTCTCCGTCTGTCGCGTGTCAGAACGCTTTGTGTCACCATCCTGTTTCCATATCTGTATTTACCAAAATCAGATCTTATACCGGGATTATGTCGCAGAGTCATCGTTAGGTCTCTATCGAACAAACATGACCAAAAAACGCGACACGGTCGCCGAGCCATCCTCGGTCAAACGCAGAAAATTAACGGACAGCAATCCATCAGAGTCACAGTCTCCTTCACAGAACCGCTTGACGGCATCCGAAAGAGCAGAGCTATTGCGCTGGCTGGACAAAGCCGACAAGGAAGAGGGACCGATATTCCATGTTTTCAACCCACCACCTGCCCGTAAAGGCTCAAAACCTAACCCTGATATACTGGAGCGTCCCTTGACTTTGGACGGCATAAATTATCTGAATGCTCGCTGGACCATCACGCCCATGGAAAAATGGCTAAGCATGACCAAGTACAAGAAATTGTATGTTTTGAACTTGAAATCTAAGATCCGCGCTGACTCCGATCAGTACAGTAGGAAACCAGACGCATTCGGTTGGCGATTGTGTTCTCGTAAAGCCAGGTAACGGTGTCGATCGTGATTGGAAGGCGCAGGTCCACGAGGTTCGAGCTGTAGATGAACATCACGTCTTCCTCCGCTGTACCTGGCTTGAGAACCCTGAAGAGCTACCCGAAAAGGTGCATAGCACGCCACCATATCACGGTAGATTCGAGCTGGTGCTGGGTAACAAGATGGACATTATCGACGCCTTGACAGTCAACGGACCACTGAAAGTTACTCACTGGGAGGAAGCCAATGACGACGCGGAGATGCCAGCTCAAGGAGAGTACTACTGGCGACAGACATACAACTATGATACCCAAGTCTTATCGGTGAGTGTGATCTGCTCGACATCCCGTTTCTAGAGCTCATGCTAACTCTCGGAAGCCACTGCGTCTGATATGCAAATGCAAAAGACCACAGCACCCGGATCATCTCATCATCAAATGCAGCAACCAGGCTTGTGGAGTATGGCTCCATGCTTCTTGCTTGGCTGAGGATATCATTCAACGCAAAGATGAACAAGACGTAATCAAAGTGGAATCTAACGGCAAGAAGCGAAGCCGCAAATCTGTCAACAAGAACAACGATAACATCATCACAAGCACCAAGGACGCAGTAGCAGAAGACGACAACATGAGGGTACAGGTCGTCGGATCAGACTCAGAGGCGCCTAAGGTCAAAATCACTGACAAGAAGACCGAAGATGAGACCGAAGAACCAGTACATTGCTTGGTCTGCAATGAGCTCATTGAATAAGCTGGTTTAAACACACGCACACGAGCTGGGAACCAATTGACTACGAGAACAGAGTCGTGTGCATATGGAGACGTGCCTCCACTATTGCTTATACATACGTGTGGACAGAGGCATCAACATAGCTTACCTACATAACGCTTACTAGGTAGTTGCAATCGACTGGCTATGTACATAAGACGACTCAAAACCACATTATTCTTGAGAAGTTGAGAGAAAAGAAGCTGCAATGAGATCCTCAGCAAATCCTTGTGAAAACCGAAGAGAAACATGTATGCGCTCAGAGGACCTGTCGTTCAGTGCTATAGGCTGTAGCAGAGCCGCGAGAGCCCAGAGCGATAAGAACAGCTGGCGGCCGGGACGGGTATTATCGAGTCAAGGGCAGAGCGAAGCAAAGTCAATCTGGGCGGAAGTTGATGATATCTGGTTCGGTAGCAGATTACCCGTGAGTGGTCCCAGGCCCGAGCGTAAGCCGGTGTGCCTCAGCTTGAAGAGCTGAGGTCTTTATAAGATTATGGAAGGACGCCAGGTTTGGAAAGGGAGAAGACAGGAGGAGTAGAATCGATTGATGAATAGGGCATCACAATGCAGGGACTGTAGGGTTCCTAGCTACTTTGGATGCAGTTCAGCAAAAGACATGTTAGCATTTACATGCAGCCTTATAGTGGTAGACGTTGGCATGGTCTGAAGGCATTTTGAATTCGATTTGCAGTGATTGAGCCTCGACGGGTGTATCCACAAAGTGGCCTGTGATCGGTCGGGCGGTTCCTTTGTGTGTAGAAAGCAATTGTAGCGATCAAATACAACTTGGCTTGGTTAGCTCCACGATTGCTTGCTCTCTGTTTTCCTCCTTCCCAATTCCTTGCACTCGACCAACGCCCTGCCGAACCGTTGAACCCAGAAAGCAGTGGTACTAGTATTTTTGAGCCTCAATCGCTTTGCTGCAAGACGAAACACGACCCAAGCCTGTGGAATTGCTTGTCTCCTGTTATTGCTGAAGCCTTTTCGAACCCCTCATCCCCCCTTTTAGCGACTTCGATGGGTGATACGGCGGGGTCGACGGCCGCCACCAAACCAAATGTGCTCATCATTGGAGGCCTTGGTGAGATGGTCATCAAATCGAGAGGGCTGAACAGTTCGCTAACGTCTTGGTGGTGGCAGGCTACATTGGACGCTTCCTAACCAACTACATACATGCCAACTCGCTCGCATCGACACTGAGGATAGTGGACAAGCAACTGCCGCAGCTGGCCTCTCTGGCTCCCGAACACAAAGATGCCTGTAGCGACAACTTCATGCAGGCCGATGCCTCGCGACCACAATCGCTGAGCCGTGTCTTCGACCTGCCCGACAGCCAAACCTTCGACTACGTCTTCAACTGCGGCGGTGAGACACGTCACTCACAGGACGATGAGGTCTACAAGCTGCGCTCGTATGAACTGTCCATCACCGTCGCGAAAGAAGCTGCCCGCCGCAATGTCAAAGCCTACGTCGAGCTGTCCACCGGCACCGTCTACGACAGCAAACGCGACCCACCGCGCAAAGAAACAGACAAACTCAAGCCCTCGCTCAAACAAGCAAAGTGGAAGCTACAAGCCGAAGAAGACCTCAGCAAGATCCCAAATCTGCCCCTCGTCATCCTCAGACTGCCCAACGTCTACGGACCTTACTCCGGACAATGGATGGGTACTCAATTGGCCCTCGCTCGCGTATACCAAGGCATCGAGAAAGAGTTGAAATGGCTCTGGGGTCCTGAGCTACGCACCCACACCGTCCACATTGACGATGTCGTTCGCGCCTGCTATACCGCTGCCGACTGGCGAGCAAATCAAGCACAATCCGGCGCAGCTGCCGACAGTGCCCCTCCTACGCCTACCTCTCCCACACCAAAGAAGGGTCCCACATCCTCGGCCTCGGTCTTCAATATTGTCGACAAGGGTGATACAAGCCAAGGCACAATGGCTGATATCACAAAGGCTCTCTTCGGCATCGAGACAGGCTTCCAAAATATGCTCATTAACACTTTTGCTCGTTTCAACCTCGAGTCTGTTGTAGACGAACTCAACGACGAAACTCTTGATCCTTGGGCCGAACTACAAGAAAAAGCTGGTCTGGACGGTGGTTCTGGTCCCCTGAGTCCATTTATGGAGAAGGAGCTCCTGCGCGAGGCTGATCTCTGCCTTGACGGCACGAAATTCGAGCAGACAGTTGGATTCAAGTAAGTTACTCTGTCACATCTCTCTTTCTTCAATTTCTAACCTCTGAAACAGGTACACCCACGAAAAGTTGACAAAGCAAGAAGTCGAGTCCGTAATCGAAAGCTACAAGCGCATGAAGTGGTGGCCTTAAAACTTGCCATTCTCGCCATCACAACCCGCCCTCAGATCGATCAACCACCCAGCCAAAGCAAGCATACTCCCCCATCCATCTAGCCTGGCGTTTTTTCTTACATCTCATTTTCTCTCCGGACCGCAGCATCGATGTTTTGCCCTTTTGGTTTGTCTTTGCTGCTGCTATCCAGGTACTATACCTTCTACATGTCTATATACTTCTCATATCATATATATACCAAGAATCTATCACTAAAGCAACCATTCCTTTCTCAAGACCAAGTTTCATGGCAAGGCACTAATCTCACACTAACGATTGTCCAAACATCCACCTACCCACTACAAAGCAATGTCTTGTTCACGAACCTCGTTACTGTGCAGAACCTGCCTCGAAAGCACCCTGAACATTTTCCGCTCGCATACTGCTGGAAAATGCATCGACCTTGTCGCTTACATATACGTCATTTACGAGACTATGATCGTTGAGACTGTCTCTCTCGTAGAAGGGCATATAAAATCTCAGCAACTATCAAAATGCATAACTGACGGATCCGAAGAGCGAAAGATTCTTTGCACTCCAACTCACGAAGTACCATCCTGATCTAACGCATGAAGTAGTCCCTTCCCTACATAATTTCAAGAGAATGCATCGTTTTGCCTAGCGGTTCAAGGAGCTCGAAACCCGAGACACATGTTAACAGCGTACGTGAGTGTTGCTTCGTGCCTATGTGGCCAACAAACGTAGAATCCAACATCGAAAGAAGGTTGCATCCGATGCATCTCTTCAGCAGGTGTCATCAGTGCTCAAAAAGTATAAGAAGAGTATGGCTCGTAGTACAGTCTTGCATTGATAAGAGCATCTTTTTCATAGAGTCACACTTAGGTGCTTAGGATATGGTCACGCGGAGTTGAGGAAAGGAAGATGTGATGACAAAAAAGGCAAACGTGGAACTGAAATAAAGCTTGACTTGATTCTTTTGTGCTAAACTGAGTTGCAGCAAGTCATCAGATAAAAATAAATCAGGGCTGCTACAGCAGCATCGTTGTCGCATCGCAAAGCGGCGAACTGTCTTTCTATACCATGTCCCTACTCAATGGCAAACCACTGTTGCTGGGAAAGCTAAAGTAGGTAGCGAGCAGAACTGCGACAGAGCACAAAAGATCTTCAGCGACCTCCGTTTCTTGCCTTTCATGTCGTTCTGCGCTACTACTGAGTGTCTTGTTGGGATGATGAGATGTGTATCAACGTGTCGAAGGATTCGGTTCGTCTTGTCGATCTAGCTGAAGATGCTTAGAACTGCCAGTCCTCGTCAACGGAAGCAACGGCCCATGCGAACTTCTCGCGCAATGTCTTGGAGAAGAACTTTTCGATGGGCACATCGAACTTCTTGGAGAAGACGACAGTGAGGCGAGGATCGATGTAGTTGATCTTGGAAGTTCCCAGAGCGACTTCCTTGTTGCTCTCTCTGTCTTCAGCCTGCAGCTCCATGTTGTTGATTCTGGTATCAAGCTTTTCGATTTGGCCTTCGTACTTCTCGACAGAGGGACCCTTGCCTTCAGGCTCAACCTTCTTCGTCTTGAGTTCGTTCTTGAGCTTCTTCTCCAACTCAGTAACAACCTCAAGTCGCTCGTCGAGCTCCTTGGGCTTCATCTCCTTCTCGCCTTCTGCCTTCAACTTCTCGTTTTCCTTTTCGAACTTCTTGGTGATCTTCTGGCGTTCTTGCTCAACAAGGTCTTCGTGGTGCTTCTTCTGCCATTCCTCATCAAGACCTTCGGGGAGAGCGAACCACTCAGCACCCTTCTTCTTCTTAAGCTTAGAGTCGAGGGCCAGCATCATCTGCTTGACGCGGTACTGCTGGTACTTGACAGCATCGATCTTGTCTTGTACTTTCTCCATCTGGGCGGCATGTCCAGCGGCGACAGTGCGCTTGTGGTTACAGAGAATAGCCACTCTGCGGTTTGCGTCGTTGTAGGCCTTGACCTTCTCGGCGTGTGTTCCGACTGCCTTCATGTCCTGGAGCAGCGTTGCCATTGTCCAGGAAGCGTTGTAAGTACGGAACACCTTGGCGGTCAGGCCTGGCATGTAGTTGCTCAAATGCTTGTTCAATGCACTGGTAGTGAGACGGTCGAAGATCTCATCGCCATCTTTCTTGGGAGCCTTCTTGAAGATCTTGAGGTTCTTGAAGACTTGCGCATCGACCTCGACCTCATCGTAGAAGCGAATTGAGTCTTTACCCAAGAAGTCAAAAACGACCTTGTTTGGGGGTTTGAGGGTGACGTTCTCGAATTTCAGAGAGCAGCAACCGACTGTGTCAGCTTCGTCGTCACCCTTCTCGTTACCAGCTCGAAGTGCGAACTGATCGATGAGGTAGACTGCAGTTGCGCGTTGACGGTCGGCCATCAGCTCGGCCTTGAGCTCACGCTGGTAGTCCTTGCGGATTCTATCGATGTGCTTCTTCAACTCTCTGGCCTTCTCGAACTTCTTGAAATCCGATTGGCCCTTGACGTCGGAGTTTGCTGCCAGCATGACGTACTTGTAGTTGCCATTGACGTTCTCCTGCCACATTGCGAGCCAAGTACCTGCGTTGTCGTTTTTCACCTCCTTCCAGTCTTGGCCTTCTGGAGGTCTAGGTACAGTAGCTTCCTTGCCGATGTTGATGACGACCTGGTTAGCCTTGACACGAGTCTTGACCTTGCCAGTCTTGGGGTGCTCGCCACGTCCACGGAACAGACCAGGAGGCTCGACACGGAAGTTGCCAACCTTCTGCTTGCGACCGTCCCAAAGGCAGTACATGTAAGGTTCCTCAGCTTTGTCCTTGATAGCCTTGAGCTCCTTCTTCTCTGCATTGGTCATAGCCTTCTTCTTTGCGCGCTCAGCCTCGAAGTGTTCGAAAATAGGTTTGAAGTCACATTTCTCGAATTTCAAGATCTTGACTTTCTCTCCCTTGGCGTTTGTTCCATGGCCGGTATCGTCGAGGTATTTCTTGAAATCGCCGAAGAAGTTCTTGATGAATGTCGGGTTCTCAACGTTGTGCGTAGAATTGAGCATGCTGCCGAAGAAAGTGGCCACTTCCTCAGCCTCAGGATGGAGTGCGACAGGTACGCCTTCGTAGCGCATTTGGACGTTCTTGGGAAGGGGCTCGTACTCGGGAGGGAATACGACACCATTGTGCTCCAGAGTAGTCCACTTTTTGGTACCATCGCCCTTGGCGGTGTCCTCCCACCAGCGATACTCTTCCTCCCCGTCTTCGAGATCTTCCTTCTCCTCCGGGCTTTCGTCCTTTGCAGCCTTCTTGCCCTTCTTTGCGGAAGCGGCAGGGGTGGCACTTTGCGACTTGGTGGCGGCACGCTTGGCGGGTGCTTTCTTGAGAGGCTTGTCGTCGTCGGAATCCTCCTTCTTGACACCGTTGGCCTTCTTCTTCGGGGCAGCCTTGGCCTTCTTGAGTGGCACGTCGTCGCTGTCTTCGGATTCTTCGGCCTTCACGGTCTTCTTTGCGCGGATGGCCTTGGCTGTTGTCTCTGCCTTTTTCTCGATGGCGACCTTTTCCTTTGCGAGTTTCTTTGTGAGCGGCACATCGGAGTCGTCCTCTTCGCCGATCTGTTCAGCAGTAACCTTGGGTGGTTTGCGCCCAGTCTTTTTTGCAAGAGGTTGATCGTCTTCGGTGTCGGAAGTGGCCTTGTTCTTGGATGTTCTTCTGCGTTTGGTCTGTGTGATAAGTTAGATCTTGGTAGATCATGGCACTGTGCATGCGGCGTACCAATGGAACATCGTCATCATCGGATTCGGTTGTGTCCTTGTAGCTCTTTCCGTTCATAGATGACTTGCGCTTGGTACCGTTGCCGTTGGTAGCAGGAGGGTCAACCTCCATGTCTTCGACAGGACCCATGCGAATTGAGATTCCAGGATTCAGCTCGCCCACGCTGGTGTCGGTGTCGTCCATCTTGACGCGCTCGTTGGATCTGGCTATTGGACTGTAAGTAGATTGGACTTGCGATGATGGATGTGGGTAGAAGGGCAGAGTTGTGAAGTGAGATGGAGAAGTAAGAGAACAAAAGCAATTCAGAAATAGAAGTGTATGACGTAAAGGGTGATGAGAGCTGAAGTGAATTGCTCAAGACAGGAAAGAGAGCTGAGTGACAGATTGAAGGTGGGATTGTGTCGAAGTGAGGCGAGTCCAACAGAGACAGAATTGCAAGGCAAACAATTAGACGGGTAGCTGCATGGACTTACCCTTGATCAAAGGCTTATCGTCTTCCGAGTCTGACATAATCGGAATGAAAGGCCAAGGTTTGCGAACAGGATAGGTGGATGGGAGCCGAGTCCAGGTACTAAGTTGTAGGATACGCGATGTGCTGAATGTCTGTAGCTTTGACGGTTGGACACAGTGAAGACGCGTTCGATTGCTCCAGGAAAAGTAAGAGCTGAGCGAGACGCGGAAACGCGGAAGTGAAATGCTGAAAAGTTGGAATTGATGAGGTTTGAAGAAGAAGGAAGGTCACAGAGAATCAGCTGGCTTACGAGAAGCAGGAGAGATAGGACAGAGAGGGATTTTCAGATGGAATCTAGACAGAAAGTGAAGGGAAGGAAAGAACTCTCGTTCCTGCTTGCTTTGCACGTGAGTGCAGCCAGAGAGGCAAGAAGCAAAGCGATCGGGCGTGGTCCGAGTGCCCGCCAAGGATAGACAGCCGGGTGTGGGCGATACAACGACAGCAGAGCTCGCAGTGCAATCCCGAAGGCCGTCGCCATCTCACTTCGTCCTCAATCACCTCTCCGCTCACATAGCCTGACCATGCTGTCTCGCGCCGCTCGTCCCACCGCCAGGGCTGGTCTTACCGCCCTCAGGTACGCCCCTCAACCTCCCCGACCACCGTCGAAACAGCTTTTCCCTCGAACCCACCCGTGCGACCCCGAGCGCAATCTATGGTCATTGTACTGATCCGTTGTGCCTCTGTAGGCCCCAGACTCCCAATGCCGCCAACTTCGCCACTCTCCGTGAAATTGAGGGTCGTCTCAAGTCGATTCGCAACATTGAGAAGATCACCAAGACCATGAAGATTGTCGCCTCGACCAAGCTCACCCGCGCCCAACGTGCCATGGCCTCTTCCCGCGCCTACGGACAGGCTTCCCAGCAGGTCTTCGACGAGGCTGAGACCAAGCCCATCGAGGCTGAGGGCAAGACCCTCCTGGTTGTCTGCTCTTCCGACAAGGGTCTCTGTGGTGGTATCCACTCGGGTCTTTCTCGTTACGTCCGCAGAGAGTACGGTCCCAACCCTGAGACCTTCGACCTCGCCGTCCTCGGTGAGAAGTGCAAGGCCCAGCTCGGCAGATCCAACCCCAAGAACATGGCCCTCAGCTTCGCTGGTGTCGGAAAGGACGTCCCTACCTTCGCCGATGCCTCCGCCATTGCCGACCAGATCACCCAGCTTACCGGCACCTACTCGAGCATCAAGATTCTCTTCAACAAGTTCGTAAACGCCCAGCAGTACGAGCCTACCATTGTTGAGGCTTTCTCCGAGGACGCCATCAAGGCTTCTGGTGCGTTTGACATATTCTCCAAGCCCATGTCTCATCTCACTAATACAACCTTTAGCCAACATCTCTTCTTTCGAGGTTGACGACTCAATCCTCGGTAACCTTCGCGAGTACTCGCTGGCCAACTCCCTTTACTGGGTAAGGACTACCCCCTTGTTTTGAAATATCTTCTGGGAGACAACTTTACTGACATCAATTAGGCTCTTGCCGAGGGCCACGCCTGTGAGCAGTCTGCTCGCCGCAACGCCATGGACAACGCCTCCAAGAACGCTGGTGACATGATCAACAGATTCC
>SWBL01000226.1:0-85949 GCA_024195585.1 Aureobasidium sp. EXF-3400 | reverse complement strand
TCACCTACTCACCTACTCACCTACTCACCTACTCACCTACTCACCTACTCACCTACTCACCTACTCACCTACTCACCTATCTCATACCTCTCACCCCTCCCTCAAATCACCCTCTCCCACCCCTCCCTTATTGCACCCCCTCCCTTGTCTCCCTCACGCGTCTGTCGCATTTCACGCCCCCTCCCTCGGCTGCTCCCTCATGATCCACTCCTTAGTAACGATCGCGTCAACCACCACTGCTGCCTATAGCACTGGCCATCGCGTTGCTGACATAATCTCTCAAGAGCATATAATATCTTCTGGCCCCCATCCTCCATCTTTCTTTCATCTCACTCCAGATTAGCTCAGCAAAATCAAGGTTTTTAGATATAACTTCAATCACATTCACATCACATCACTCTTCATCACCATGCCTTCCTCACTTCCACATTACATGCTCCCCACCATTGCTTCTTCACGTACCGCCATGCGTGTCGTCGCTCCTGTCTCTACTAAAATTCCTAAGCAGGTTTCAAGTCCTGCTAAAGCCGCTCCTCGCCGACCTCGACCCGCCCTCCCTACCGCCGCTACCAAGACCACCTTCGCCGCTCGCCAAAAGGCTGTCGACGCCCCCAAGCCCACCGTCGCCGCCGCTGCCTCTCGTTCCACCGCTGCTGCCGCCTCTCGTTCCACCGCTACCGTCCCCCGTCCAATCGTTACTGCCGCTCCTCGTCGTACCGCCGCCGCCCCTCGTTCTTCCAACCTCACCAACGCCGACCGCCGACGCCTACACCAACTAGTTCCCGCCATTGAGAAGGAGCTTGCACTTGCTCGTGAGGTGCACTACGGAGAAATCCGTCGCACCTGCGAGCACAAAGTGCTTCACGGTTCGTTCAGCTTCGATTCGAGTGTGCTAACCGAGGTGCAGGTCGCAGAGCCCTTCCGGGAGGACTAGGAGTCCGACTGGGAAGAGGATTTGCTTTGCGAAACTGACGATGAGTCTGAGGATTCTTTCATTGATAAAGCTAACATGGTCAAGCATAGACGCGTCTCTAGTACTATCGACCTATCATCGTTCTCTTACAGCAACTCTGGACTCGCCCGTATACTCGCCGACTTCGACGACGACGACACGGCAATCCACCACGAAATCGCTTCCTCCGCGTACGATCTTTGCTCCGACTCCCTCTTTATCGATCCGGAACTGGAAGAAGACGATTCGATGGCTGCTCTCGAAGAGCTGTCGTTCGTCCAGGTACGTCCTTTCGTTGACACCAACCTTCCTTCCATTTCCCCAACACCTTCATCTGATACTAACATGGAGGATGACCTCGTCGCTGCTCTTGAGGAGATGAACTTGGTTGATCCTGTTATCGGTGAGGGTACAGACTTTCTTTTTTCTCCTCTTCACTCTTCCTTCCTATCCCGTCACCCTTCTTTCCTCGAAGACAGTTGAGCTCTCTCTTCTGTCCCGTATCTCTTTCCCCCTTTCCTTCCACAGAAAAAATTAAAGTGTCGCGGCTGGCGGGCTGTTGCACAACTAAAAAAATTTGAAAAGGTACTAATCGCGAAGGCAAAAAATGGAGGTCTCGGGTTTCAGGCCCATTTGTTATTAGCGTTTTGTTTTTGTTCTTGTTTTTGTACTTTCTGTTTGCTTTCTGTTTTTTTGTTTTTGATTTCATGTTTTTGAATGGTATGTTTAAGACTTTGGTCGGCCATTATGCGTTGTTTCTGTTTTTGATTTTACTGTTTTGTTTTGATTTTGTTCTAAGTTTTTGTTCTGTTTCTAGATTTCATTTGTTCTTAGATTTCATTTGTTTTTCTTTTGTTCTCATAGAAGCTTTTTGTTGCTCGGGTTGATGTTCTTCTGTTTTTATCTTTGTTCTTCTGCTGTTGTTTTTGATTTTTTTTGCTGTTATTTCGCGTTTTCTTATTTCCTTTGTTTTTCCTATGTCTCATTGAGTTTCTGGTCTTGGACTGGGACTTGAAGAGGCTCTGTTTCTAGTATGGTCTTGTATTGACTTGATGCGTTGCTTCAAGGGTGTGGAGAAGACGAGGAGTGAAGCTGGTAATTGATGAAAGTGGAGGGTAGCAGCAGTACAGCATTGATATCTGGGGCGTTCGTTCGGGGCCTGTAGTTTCAGTTGAATGTCAGAGAGAGCAATTCTCCTATGGTTCAATGGCTACAGCATATTATCTCAACTTACAGTCTACATGCAACACAAGAAGCTGCGGAATAGCACAGTTCTTTAAGAACCGACAGTAATCATTACTGAGTATTCTTTCGATGTGCCCTTGGAAAACCTTTGTGTACTTGGACTGTTACTGGTTGAGCAGAATGTAGATGCTGGCACTATACATCAAATAGATATATATGTACTGCTGCTTAAGGCTTCCAATTGGGATCATCCTCACCAGTCAGATCAGGTCTTATGGTTCCACCCTCCAACCACGTCTTAATTTTACCATACAACACATCTTTCTCGGGACCGTGTGCATTCAGATTCATCTTGGGCGGCTGGCTGATCTTGTTCTCGGCCCAAGCGAGATACTTGTAACCACTTGGATACTGCTTGACCTCATCTTCGGGAATACTGTAGATTTTCTCTGGGTTGACTGGTGTGAACTTGTCCTTGTCAAACAGCAGTGTGTAGAAGACGACACCCCATCGGTTTCCCCTCTTCTCGACGAAGAAGAAGAATCGGCAGTCGGCGTCATTGTCCATCTCGATGTCATCAAAGGTAAAGCGGCAGGTGATTGTAATCTTCATCTTGCAGACCGCACGAGTGAGCTCGGTGTTCATGTCGACCTGAGATCCGATGATGCGATGTAGAATATACATAAATTTAGAACCCTTTTCGAATCCAGCTTTTGAGGCCTCAATGAATTCGTCGATGTTGCCTTGCTTCCAACTTGTAGCGATGTAGGCATCATCGAAGAACATTGAGCGGTAGTTCTCCCATCTGTGACATGTGTTCAGCATCGACTCTGGGCATGTTCACGATCGAGATACATACTCTGCTGCGTCTCTGTAAACACCCCAACCCTCGCAGAGCTCACGGATCTTCATCCGCTCAATCACTTCCTTGTCTAGGTCATGTCCTTTGGCGTTGTTGCGGACAGCATCCTTTGGATATGTGCTGAGCGGAGGCTGCTCCGTGTGATACGGGTCATTGGGGTTCTTGCTCTTGTCTTCAGGCATGATGAATAGCGATGTATGGGCTAGAGAATTCAGAGCATTGTAGGGGCATTGGATGGTCTTTTAACAGTCGAAAACGCTCTCGGCAGTTGTCCCATGGTGATCATCATGATGTACGTATCACCTATGAGCCTCACGAGGAGATACCCTTTAAAGCTTATTTACCGCAAGCCTTAACCCATCTTATACAATATTCGTAGGCTCAAACCCCTTAGCCATTCTGTCTGTGAATGCTACCAGCGAGATTTATAGAGGACATCACGTCGCAATCATCGAAACACCCAAGTTCCAAGTTGTCGTTGACCAAGCTCCATCGCTGCACCATGACGTCTTCGACGATCTGTCATCCTGCAGTTTCCATGTTTCCTCCACCACTTGGACGCCATCTTCTGCTATCATCTGCAAGATAGATTAAAAAATGAGTATACCTGAAAACATACAGTCAGCAGGTTTTTGTAGCCACAATATGTCTTGTCTTGGTCTGTTCGCTTTTCTTCCTCGATGCGAAATGTTGCGAGAGCAGCGACTGTCATCTTGTGCTAACACAACTCAATACACTGCGCTTTGGAAACATCGTACTTGAAGTAAAGCCAAATATATTGAAAATGAACAGGGGGTATGGTTTAATAACTATCGTCTCATAGTTGCAGTCCTTATCTCAATCGGATCAAACCACTGCTGTTGAAATCCAAAGAAGCAGCGATGTTTCGTACACTCTGTTATCGAGTCAGCATAACCATACTCAACATATTCTTCCCGCCTCTTGCCGTAGGGCTTCTCGACAACTTCAGCACCGACTGCCTTGTCAACAGCATTCTCTTTGTCTGTGGTGTGTTGCCTTCACACGTCCATGGCTTCTACATAAGCTGCGTGTACTTCTCGCGTAGGCACAAGGTGCGGAGAGGAATCTACCCTGGCGGATACAAAGCGTTCATCTACACCGATACTATCTTGAACGGAGGTGTGAGTAATGCGGAGGTGAGACGGCTGGCGGAGGGAGACAGGACGAGAAGGAGCAGGGCCAAAAGTCCGAAGGCTTGATATGGAAGGGATGGCGATCATAACATGTCAACAGATATCGGACACATGACATATTCATAATAGAAAGGCAATCAAATGCGTCACAGACACGGGTAGACCTTGAAGGTACGAAACGATTGTTTGTTTGAGGATCTAGGAACTAAGACTTTAGGGAGACGATGAGACGGACTGTTGACCTGATTTAGACCCGGAGCCGAGCAAGGTAATGTTTGAGGAGATAAGAGAGGACTGGGCGCAGAAAGCAGACTTCCAGAAAAACCAAAACGCCAGAGTAATGCTGCGCTGAAGGAGAACGAGGGCCGAATACGAAAATGAGCAATGAGGGCGGAGTTGTTGTTTACTCCATCTCTTCATCAGTGAGATCCTGGTGGCGGGCAAGGACGTTGCGCTTGAATTCGTCCATGTTGGTATCCCAGAGCTCGGCAGCTTGACCGTTGAGGGGAGAGGCGCTGTAAGACGGGTCAGTGGGTGTTCTGAGTCTTGACTAGAAAGGAGGCTCACTTGTTGGGTTCGCCGAGCAAGCTCTGCAGGGAGAGCAGGACAGAGCTGACGTTCAAGACAGCACTCCACTTGTCCTTGAGAATGTCCAAGCAGATGCGGCCCTTCATGTCGACATTTGGGTGGTAGATTGGGGTGGTGAAGCGGACCTCCGGAGGCACATACGGGTAGCGCGCAGGGAAGTTGAAGCGCAGCTTGAGGGTGAGACCCGAGTAGGGCGTGTCGGCGGGACCGACAATGGTGCCGTCCCAGACAGTGAGGTCGCCGTTGTGCGGGAAGGCACTGACGCCGGGCGCTGGCGATGTCATCAGTGTCATGAGTTCGCCTTGCAGACTGCGTGTCTTGTTAGTCGGTCTGCGTGAATACTCGAACCACCTGACGAACCGCTTGATGACATTGCCATTGTCCTTGGACTTGGAAGGACTGGCGGGTGCCTTTGAAGCTGCAGCGACGGTAGCCATGTTGATTGTCTTGCTGAGGGGAGACTCGACGACTCTTGGAAAAGAAAAGCACGTAAGAGTAGAGATGCGAGAGAGGGAGTTGTGGAGGAGATGGATGGGACGAGTCTGGCTACGGGTCAAGAAAAATCAAGCAGCCTTCTGTATAATGTTATCGTCTCAATCTCTATTCACGCAATAATGCACAAAGGACCGACCCCACGTAAACAACCGTTGCCGGGGGATTCTTGTCGACAAGCCGCCCCCTCGCGCTCACTTCGTGTCGCCATTCACGCGTCTGAAACAAAAAACACTTTAGCATCGTCACAGCTTCGCTTTCCATAACACTGTATAACTCCTATTCATTTTTTGTCATCTCTAGCCATTGCGAATCTGTAGACCCATCCCGTCTGCTGATACTGTTCCTCTAATAGTCATGCTCCTCGTTAAAATTCATGCTTTTGCTAAGCTAAGCTACGCGACCGCATCCGCACTTGTGTTCCTCCTCGCAACTCACTTGAATCGTTACATGCTTGCTGCTTAGAGAACCTGCTCGATGGTCAGAATAACTTCAACATGACCGCACGTGTCAAATACTCACATCTGCAATGTTCTGACGCACAATGATGCTCTTCTGTCTGTCGTTGCGGCTGACGCGGTAGTAGTAGTCTGTGTAATCGGCACAGTTCATGTATCTCAAAAACTCCTCGTCGTGGGTAATGACGATCAACTGGAAGTTGGACTGTTGTCTTCTGATGCGAATGATCTCCGACAGGGATTCTGCCAGCGAACGGATATTGTCGCGGTCAAGATTGGTCGTGGGTTCGTCTAGAGCAATAAGACCACAGTTTACTCCGAAACACTCTGCAAGAGCTAGGCGAATAATGATGGATGCAAGCACCTTCTGACCTGCGGAGCAACGACCACGCATGTCCATTTCTGCATCCTGTTTGCACATGACCACGCGGTAGTTGTAGCTCTTGTTGCCTTTCATATTGTCGTTGTCGGAGCGGATCAAGATCGAGTCCACGTCAGTGCCGCGATAAGTCTTCTTCCAAAGTTCCTCGATGATGCGGTTGATTTCCTCCATCTTCAGAGCGTGGTATCTCATGATGGCCTTGTCGAGTGCACCACCGTAGCGACCGAGATCTTCGACTGCCGCCTTTGTCGTCTCGACCTTGACGTGTGCTTCCTTGTACTTGTATGCGGCATCCTTGTAATCCTGTTCCCAGTCCCGAAGAAGTTGTTGGAGCTGGTCATCTTTGCTCTTCAGCTGGCCCATGATCGAGGCTTGCTCGGCTGTAAGTTTGTTGCGCATCATCTCCCAGCGGTTGCCTTCGCGCTCGTGAGTAGCCTTCTCCTCTTCGGCATTGTGCGTTTCAAGCTCTCTTATCTCGGCACCGATGGCGTCCACGGCAGCACGATCGCGACGATACTCTTGATTGTCTGCAATCTGACGCTTCGTCTCCTCGACGTTCTGGAGATTGTTCTCGAACTCCTTGACCTGTTTAGTGATGGCCTGCATGTCCTTCTCCAAACGTTCGATGTCGTGTTTCATCTCCTCGATGTCGCTCTTGGCCTGTGCAAGCTGAGCAGGGCCATCTCTTTGGATATAGCCGCTGATTTCTCGCTCGACCATCTGTAGCTTATTGACACTGTCGTTCAGAGCGGCTGTTTCGTCACGAAGCTGCCTGTCTTTCTCTGCCCCACGGCGGGAGATATCATCGTATTTTGATTGAGCTTGTGACATTTCCGGAACAAGGTCAGCGAGCTCACGCTCAAAGGACCGCTGAGAATCAATGAGCTCGTCATTCTGCACCTTGAGTTCGTTGATTTGTTTCTCGAGAGACATCTTTTCCTTGAGATGATGGACGGCAGTACTGAGTTTAGACTTGACATCACGTAGCTCAAGCTCAAGCGCATTGATGTTGCTACGAGCGCCGTCCCGCTCACCGATAATCTTGGTCAATGAAACCTTGGATCCGCGAGACTGTTCGTTGACTGACTTGATGTCGTCTTGAATTGTCTCGATGCTTCGAGAAAGACCTTGGCTCTTTTGCTTGGTAGCCAGCTCTTCAATCTGCGTCTCAAAATTGACGACTTCTTGGGCGTACTTGACAATATTCTGGATGGTTTTAGAAAGACTTTCAACTTCCTGCTTGGCTGACCTGCGTTCGCTGACGACTCGATCTTCTTCCTCGACTTCGCTTGTCAAGGTAGATACCCGAGTCTTCAGGCTTTCTTCTTCCTGCTCGAGGTTAGGAATGTCCTTACTTTTGAGACGATCCCAATTGTCGTAAGTCGAGCTGATCGCTCTGACCTCTTGCAAGTAGTTCTCGGTATCTCGAAGCTCTTCAACTGCGCGGCCAGCCTCGGCTTTGTTAATCTCCATACCGAGAAGGTTGATCAACTTCTCGAGACCTGCACGATCCTTTTCGTAGCCACGACGGCACATGAGACAGCACTTGTTTTCGCGCGCAGCCCTTGTTGCACTCTCATAATATTTTTTGAGATGGCCAGCGTATTCGCTTGAACTCTTGCGGTCGTCACGCTCTGCTTCAGTTTCTTCAAGAATTCTTTGGTATTCAGACGGATCGGTTTCGATGACGTTTTGAATGGTCTTGTGGCTGGCATCCAGCTCTCGCCTGCGTGCGATCAGGTCGGTCTTTGTTTGTTTGAGACGATACTCGAGTTGCTCGAGCTCACGAGCCTGGCCGTCTCGCTGACGCTCAGCTTCTGCCACAGACTTGTTGCTGCTGCTGAGAGCACTTTGGAAGTCGCCGTCGAGTAATGTGGCCTGCCAACCGCCACCAACAATGCTGTCAATCTTGGACCCGTGAGTTTTGGTCATGGTATCGAGACTGCGCTGACGATCCTTGACTTCCTTTCGCAGAAAGTCTAGACGTGCGGAATCTCCTGCCTGCTTGGTGGACTGACCAAGCTCCATGTCCAACTTTTCCTTCTGATCATCCAGGCGGCGCAGATTGGCCTCAGTCTTGTCGACTTGCTTGTCCCAGTCTTTTGTCTCGTAATCAGACTTGGCTGCTTGTAGTTTGTTTTCAGTGTCTTCAACGGAGGACTCGAGCATGGTTTTGGATCCCTCATCGACCTCGATGTTGTTCAGATCGGTCTGGAAACCACTAATGCGGCGCTGGTTTGCAGCATGATTGGCTTTGGCGCTTTCTTTCTTCTGGTTCAATACAGACTTCTGCTCATTGATACGATTGAGGACACCTTGGGCGCGTTGCAACTCTTGCTGTGTCTCACGTCTGGTGCGTTCGAATGTGGCATTTTGCTCCTTCGCCATACGACTGATGCGATCAACAAACTCACGAGCTTTGTCATCGTCGACATCAAGGTCGTAGCCACGAAGGTTGTGCTTGCGAGCAGTCTGCTTGACCTGCTGTGCTCTGTTCTCGAGTTGACGGTCGTAGTTCTGTTGATCGGACTCCAGTGAACCGACTTGACGTTCCTTCATGCTGAGGCTTTCGCGATTGCCCATCAGCTCCCGACTAAGTTGTTGATACCGACGCTTTTCTTCGTTGGCCTGATCATGCAGCTGTTGAACCCGCTCTTGGTACTTTTGTAGAAGGGCCTGAAGTTCCTGGTCCGAGTCGGTCATCTCACGGAGGTTGCGTTTCAGCTTTTGGACGCTCTCCTGCTTAGCACGTTGCTCGATGCGTTTGCCAGTAAGTTGACCGACGATGCCACCGAGGAACTTGATCTTCTCCCAAGCCGCGTTGTAGTTCTGCTTGGCCTCGGCAATCTTGGTGCCCATGTCTTCGCTTTTGAGTCGCAGCGTCTCGATCTCCTCGTAGAGCCCGTGGGACCGCTTCTCGGCCTTTTCACCCTTATCCTTGTCTTCCTTGGCATGTTGCTCGATGATCTTGTACTTCGCAAGCTCCTCCGTCTGCTTCTTCTTCATGATCTTGATGTTGTCGATGGCCTTGGTGTATTTCATGGCCTCAAAGATTGCGTCAAAGCGTTCTTTGAGCTTGCTAGGCTCACTGAGCGGCCACAAACTTTCATCTTGATGGCAGAAGATAACAGAGTCTAGGACAGCTTTGCTTACACCAAGGTACTGGGGCATGAGCTGATCAAGCTCGGCGACGCGAGAGGAGATGGATGTACGTTCGCCCTCCTTGATCATGAGAAGCTGGCCTTCGAGAGATTTGACTGAACGGGTCGCCTTCTTGACAGTAAGTTGCAGGCTGCGAGTGGACACCATTTTGGCTCCGGTGGTGGCCAGGAAAGACATTTTGACTTGGGCAAGGACCTCTTTCTCGCCACACAGCTGTACTGGGTCAGATGGAATAGCGTGATCATTTTGAGATTACATACCTTGGGATCATGGATGAAGGCACCACCCTTGCTGTTCGGAGGCTGGTCTCCAGTGGTTGCATATTTGAGACACTCGATGATGGTCTTTGCATTGTCGTTAGTATGGTCACTCTGAAATTTTAGCGCAAGGACTCACAGTCTTTCCAGAACCATTGTGACCGACGATCAAGGTGAGAGGTGCGTAGAACTGGATGGTCTCGCTACGTCCATTGTCAAAGGAACGGACTCTATGGCACAAGATCAGTAATTGCTCAAGTGCAAGTGCATGTTAGCTGGTATGCATACCCCAGAATAGAGAGCTTGTCAATCTTGGCTAAAGCAGGATATCAGTCAGTGAGTCCGACCCTGAGGAACAGTCCGATTGACATACACCTGTTGGGGGAATTAGCTTTGGGAGTATTGGCCGATGCAGATCGTGGTGAACTTACATAGTGGATCAAAGATCGGAGTAAGCTCCGCGAGGAAGGATTGGGTGCGTGCAAGACCAGACGCGAGCAGGAGATGATTGAAGAGAGAGGTGAGAATGGGGGATCAAGATTTGAAGGCGTTTGACCAGAGAAGAAAGTGTCGCATCGAAGAGTTGGCACTTTTGACACTTTCTTTATGGGTTGGCAGGCAGACGCGTGTGAGGCACTGAGGCGGAAGGAGCGACCTCAAAGCGGAATCCCAAGGGTCTTGCCCTGACTTATGTCCAGTGTTTGCAAGGCTATTTCGCAACAGCAATTAGTGGCACGACACTTGAGATGAAAGATACATAATCATACTGAATATTTGCTATGTATCTCCAGAGGATTTTGCGCAAAGGTTCAGCGACAGTGTTCTGATGAGTAAACAAGCATCTGTAGAATCGAAGTTGGCGATCAACGATTTGGTTCGCCGACCAAAATCGTTGGCCAAAGCACGCCGCGACAAGCGTCACGTCAGACTTCTCGATCGCAAGCAGCAACTGCGGATCGAGCAAGTCTTCCTGCATCGTAAAATTGTTTGATAGCACTCCCGGCCAAGGCGCGTCTCTGTAGACTGTAGCTCTGATTTGTCGACTAGGCCCAAAGTCTAGGGCAGGATAGCCATGTCCTACCTGTCGTCGGTCGATGGCTCGCTAATACCCCAAAACGTAAGTGCCCAGCAGAACAAAGTCCGCTACTTGGGAATGCCCACTGATCGTTGGTTCTGTGCATCAGATGGCCGGGGCTGTGTCCGCGTCCGACATGCTCGATTTGCAGGATCAGATTAACATGCTCCCCATGGACCTCGATCTAAACGACCCCAACCTCGATGTCTCGCTGAGCAGCGTTCCCTTTGCCGACCCCGGCGCCTTTGGCAACAACCTCAACTCCATGTCCTTCGTCGCTCCATCCCACCACCAACATGACGACGGCCAGCCCCCGTCCAACATGTCGGGCATCGACGCTGGTCCACTGCCCACTGGCTTCGGCATGGGGCCCCCTACCAACGCTGGCAACACCTTGACCGAGTTCACCAAGCGCCGAAACTGGTCGCAGCGCGTCATCGAAGAGCTCAGAGATTTTCTACATATCCTCACTCCCGATGGTCGCATTCTCTACGTCTCGCCCTCGGCCAAGACCCTTACTGGTTACGAACCGCGATACCTGGTCGGCAAGTTCATTGGCGAGTTCGTCCACCCCGAGGACAGCGGCATCTTCATGCGCGAGTTCAATGAGTCAATAGCGTCGGGCAATCCCCTGCGTTTCTTCTACCGCTTCAAGAGAGAGGACGGCACATACATCATCTTCGAATGCGACGGCCACCCGCACATCTCGTCCGACCAGGCCGGATATGGCCACATGAGTGGCTCAGGTCAAGGCGCCATGAGCGCTTCGGGCCTTTGCCGAGGCTTCTTTATGATGGCCCGTCCTTATCCTACCAAGAACGCTGCCTTGCTCGACTCGTTCCTCGAGCACAAGATTGAGAATGAACGCTTGAAGAAGAGAATTGAAGAGTTGAAAAGAGAGGAGGTCGAGGAGAATCAGCTGCAAGAAAGGCAATGGCAGGAGCAGTCCAGGCGTGACCCGTCCGAAGCTGGCCGCGTTGACGGCTCGAGTGAGAACAGCAAAACACCAAACTACCAAGGCATGCCGCCGCCGGCCAAGCCTCCGATATCAAACACTGCTCTCACACGTCAAAATCTGGACAGTGCTCTGTCGGCCCAACAGCCCGATAGCATAGCGGACAAAATGTCCCGCTACGAGGGCTCAAATCATCTGGAGACTATTGAGATGCTTACTGGTTTGCGCTACCGCGATGGCGAACGGAGTCACGGTATCTCAACCGGAGACACATCACCGGCGCTTATAAGAGGTGATGCCGGCATCGCCATATTACTCGATAGGGATCGTGACGCTACCAAGGAGAAGAAAAAGAAACTCAAAGTCGCCGAAGAATACGTCTGTGCAGACTGCGGAACCCTGGACAGCCCTGAATGGCGCAAAGGACCCAAGGGCCCCAAGACATTGTGTAACGCGTGCGGCTTGCGATGGGCCAAGAAGGAAAAGAAGAGGGCGGTCGGTGACAGCGGCACAAACTCGAATGCCGGTATGACTCCCGGAGGTGTACCGTCTTTACTGCACAAGGACAGCAGCGGAAGCAATTGACTACAACGATCGAGACACGCGGATGTTGGGTCTTCATTATGTGGGCGTTTGGCAGGCATGCTCGGAGCTTACGATTTACCAGCCTTTACTATTATTCAGTGTGAAGATTTCTTGACTAGATACCAGAGGGCATAAGGAGTTTTGTACTATACAGATCATGGTATGGGTTTTCATCTGTTTATATGAGATCTATCATCTAGCCTTTTTGAACGACTTTTCAGATAGCGAAAGAGTCGTACACAAATCGTGTATATGTATATATATTTGTTTATATGGATTTGGACTGTTTTGAGGTAGTGATTTGGCCTGCAGTCTCATTTGTCTCTGGCGACCCCTGCGTTTTCTATAAATTACTTTGACTGTTTTGGAAGCATGCTACTATGACTAGGTAAACAGTTGGAAGCCAGCTCAGTCGGCTCCGAGGCGAGATCACAAGCACACGATGAACATCGACAGACGAGTGGCAGCTTCACATGATTTGGTGGAGCAGCCATGCTTATGTGCAGCCATCGCTTGTGCACAAATCGAAGTGCAGAGTAGCATCATGTGGTTTCATCGTACGCCTTACAATTGGATCTCTCTCTGCCCTCTACTAAGCAATCGCTGCCAAATGCTGAGAGTTAGCCAATCACCTCGGGTTTCCAATCTAGTGATGCACGGGACGTAAGGTGAAAGGACCTTGGAGAAACATCAGGCTCAGCAGACCACCTAGCACCCAGCTTAATAAGATTGAGAAGGGCGATCTGGCGTTTAGCATACCGAGAGGAGAGACATCAGAGCCGTCAACGATTTGAACAGAGTAAAGGAAGCATGAACGAGACATGCACTTTCGCTCAGCAGCAGCAGGCTCTCGGCCTGCAGCAAGTAGATATGTACAGTAAATGTACCCCAAGCCACGCGGAGTAAGTGATGCGGAAAGCAGGTGCACCCGCGACAATATGCAAGCGATTTCAGTTCAGCTGCGCTTGTGCGCCCGAGCAGCGGCGCCCCTGCCGTCGATTAATGTCCGGAGACTGAACGGTTACTGTTCGAGGTCGAAGGCCCTGTTCTGCTGCGCTGTCCAAGAGAATTCACACCCAACAAGCAGGTGATGCACAATTCATGCTTCAGACTTTAGCCATGTGCTTTATCGCAGAATGCTGTCTGCGAGCGTTATCCTGGTCGTCGTTGAGACTTTATCTACACGTTGGATTCGTGATCCAGCAACGGTAACGCCACTTCTACGACGCGTTCCGGAGCGATGCCGCATTCCATTTTGGTGTGTTGCCATGGCCGTCACGAGCGGATGTCGAACACTGCGCGGATGAATACTGACATTCGAGGCTCTAGCTATTCCTCACCCCGTACATAACAGACATGGAGGGGTCCATAAAGCGTCCTGTATTTCGCTGGTCAGAGGCTCAGAGCCATCAAGGTCACCATGCACAATTGTTGCCCTTGTACGGACAGCACCCTACAGCCGCAAGGGCCCCGCCCTGAGGCTACTCCTGGATCGAGACTAGTGACGCGCGGTGGTGCGTATCAGACCTTGACCGTTTCTTAAACAAGTCCCCAAGTTGTACGAGCCACAGACTTGGATGCGCACATCATTCGTCTTGCACAACGCAAGCTGCAGCCAGCCGGACCGCTCCCTTTGTCCTGGAAAGGTCTTTGACGGCTACTTGCTACAGGGCACGGGATATCATGTCTCTTCGAGTCTTGCGAGCGTAGAGTCAGAAAGGCAGCAGAGACAAGTGTGAGCTCGGTGACGGGCAGATTTGCCCCAAAACAGCAAGGTTTCTATATCCGCCAACGTGGTGTGTAAAGTGTACATGGAGATGAACTGCACCTGCGGGCCGGCCGGTCAACTCTAGCCTTGGACTCTTGGGCTGGCTTGTGCTTTGTGCCCTCTGCGAGTCTGCCTCACCCCATCCTTTGTCTCGCCGTTTCATTCCGTTGTCTCCTACATCTTGTTCTTGTTTGATTGATATACTTCTGGTGGATACTTTTCTGTATTATCAGACGTGATGCAGCGTGTGTTCTGGCATTAGGTGAGTTTTACCACCAGGGACGATTGTCCAACAACTCAGATGCAGGCTCGCTGTTGGCCCAAGGACGTCATATCGCTGGGGAGGCCTGACTGCTCGCTTTTACCAACAATACGCTGACAACGAGTCTGCTCTTCAGACGCGCCGTGTGTTCGTAGCACGTGTGATGCAACAAGCCCCTCTTACCAGTATTTGTTCCTCGATATCGTTATTTAGGCCTGGACAGTCCCAAGAGCGCCTTTGCTGCTGTTGATCACCACCATGGCTTCGACCCAAATCTCCGGATCGACACTGTTGCTCCACGGAGCCCCAAACAAGACAGACCACGAACAGACCGAATCCAACTCGTTGAGGACGGGTATCTTGGTTAGACTGAATGATCAGGTCCTGCGTGACTTGCAACAATGTGCCCAAGGGGGCAAGGCAGTGCAGTTGTTAGGTGGAAAGACACCGGTATGCCCTTGGACATGTTCAAGAGCCTCGATGGAACCCTTTCTGACGAGTGCAGAAAATCCGATACGGTGCAAAGCTGCTGGAGTTGAATGTCAGACCAGAGACATTTCGTCATGAAATTTACTCGACAGGCGACAGCAACCACCAACTCGGCTTCACCGCGTTTGTGTCGCATCATGCAGAGCTCAAAGTGCCCGTCGAGAAGAAGCCGCAGGAAGACAATGCTGGTGCCGAGGCCGCTCTGGAGGCTTTGAAGCAGTCGCTGGCGTCCATGGCCAAGCAGAAGGAGGAACGAAAGTGAGTCTGAGCGAGGCTACCCTCACTAGCCACTGTTGACGTGTGACAATAGGGCGACAATAAGTAGCTCTGTGACGGCTGGTGCTAAGAACTCCAAATACCTCCAACCCTCCTCTCGACCAATTTCTCTGGCTCAGCGCTCCGCCTCTTCGTCGTCCACCCCTCGTCCTGCCGCACCTACTTCTGCTCCTTTGGATCCTCACGCTCAAGCAAGAGAGAAGGGCATGCGATTCGCTCTCATACATTTACTTGCCGTCAGGCCCCTATCTGAACAAGACATCCACCAGAAGACTCACATCCCCAAGGCCCAATTGTCGTCACTTCTCCCCAAAATTGCCGACAAGCAAGGGCTCACTTGGGAACTCTCCAACAAACCGTACAAGGAGCTCGATCCCTGGCCTTTCAAATACACTTCCGACCAACGCACACTGGCAATCAATCACGCAATCAGAGCATTCGACAGAGCTAGGATACCCAAAGAAGACAAAGCCTGGCAGATTCTGTTGCCCAAGGAAGAGCGTAACAAGGGCAAAATTCTGTCGCGCCTTCATTTGACTACTGAGAGGCCAGATCAAGCTGGGACACCCGGACTCGCTTCCACTCCTCTTCATACAAGTGCAGCTGCCACTCCTAAGCTGGGAGGTACTGGAACACCCCGTGGCGGAAACGGTACTACTGCAACTGGGAGATCCGCTGCTGGCATTTCCATCGAAAAGCGACTGAAGGAGGCGAAAAAGAAGGGCGCTATGGAAAAGAAGAAACAGGAGAAAGAGGCGAAGGAAGCCGCGGCCGCTGCAAGTGATCGCGAGAGCAAACCGAGGAATGTGACCGCCAGGAGACCGATACCGCCGAAGAAGGTGGCTTCCAAGGTCAAATCCGATGAGGTTGTTCACAGCTCGGACGATGAGGAAGAAGGTGAGGTGAAAGAGGACTCTACTCTGAAGAAGAGTGTCGTACCCAGAAAGGAGCCTCCCAAGCCCGCGTCCAGGGCTGTGGTGACAGAAAGACGTGATTCCTCGGCCAGTGAGGCCCCTGCACCGCACAAGGACAACAAGACAAACCCCAAGCCATTGACTTCTGACAAGCTTGCCGCCAGCACTGTCACAAGAAAAGACAGTGCAATCTCCAAGGCTAAGACGGATGCTCCATTGCTCCAAAAGAATGCTGCTCTTCCGAAAAAGCCCGAGAATGCAATAGCAGCAAGCGCCGCCACAAAGTCGAAAGACAGTCCAGCTCTGAAGTCGGTCAGACCTGCCTCGACGACGCAACGACCCAACATCAGCCCACGAAGACTGACAGACACGAAACCCAAGGTGCCCTCACCTTTGGGTACGAGTCCCCCAAGAAATGCATCTGGCCATGCTGAGAAGCCAATCAAGCAACCGACCAAACCATCAGCAGCCGCAAACGCTACCAAGTCTGTCAGGCCCACACCTGCAGCTAGAGGATCTGAGCCTCTGAGCTTCTTTGGTGGTGTCAAGACTGGCTCACAATCGAAGATCGTTACCAAGAAACGTCCGCTTGAGTCCGACACTGAAAGTGTGGAACCGGCGAGAAAGGTGGTTAAATCAACCACTTCCACCCCGGCTAAGGCTACAGCTAGTGCACCGGTCAAACCTCCTGTGGTGCATGGTACTGGCAAACAGACAGTGACTAAAGCCCCACCCGCATCTTCCGCCTTGAAACGCAAAGCCAACGACCTCTCTTCTGGCTTACACGACCATGCCGCTCCTCCCTCATCCAAGCACCGCAAGACCGACTCGGGAAGCACGCACTCTCACACAGCGACAAGTTCATCTGTCGCTTCTCTGACAACTGCTCCTACGGTCTCGCCCCACTCTTCTCCTGCGGGCTCGGATTTCTCGGACGAGAACCTTGCCGGCATCCTCAATGACGAGTACGAAGGCGGTACGATCACGTGGGAACAGACTCGCGCTGCGGCCGAGACCTTCAGGAGTAAGCTATACCCGGAGTATCTCAAGTTGTATCGCCGTATCGAGCAGACTCCCAGTGACAAGGTCGCAAAAGAGGACACTGTGCGCTTGTGGCAGTTGCACAATCGTCTTGAGGCCATGAAGCATCGTATCGAGCTTGCTTGTCGTGAAGAAGGCAAGGGCGGAGCCTAGGAAGCGCACGAGATCTACATCTGCATTTATTATGGAATTGGAGTTTGGGAGGATCATGACCATTGCACAGGAAAAGCGAAGCATTTACTTGAATTTCAATAACCAGGGGTTTTCAAAAACACAGGTCTCAACTGCATGGAGATCTGTTATTGCATACAGATTCGAACAAATAAAGCATTATTTACATCCAATATTTTCCCATCCCAGGCGTCAAGCATATTGTGATCAAGTATATGATGGATTGTGGTGAATCAATGTCAAAGCACTGTGAAATATAGCACAGATGGACACTTCTGACGACCAAGGTCGACAACAAGTCGCATACTCAACAGCACGAGTGCATCGTCGACGACTTCAACTGCTAGTGGCCAGGGTTGTCCCGGTGGAAGGTTGACTCAGCCACACGCGCAGCACGCGAGAGTCAAGGCATCCGTGCACGCCGATGGAAGCGACGAGCAATCTTGGCCCCGAGGTCTTGTCGGGTGACGGTGAGCACTGAGCAGTTGTGAAAAGGGAGAAACTCTCCTAGTCCAGACTACTTCTTCCCTTACGCTTCTCGGTACCACCGTGCGGCCATAAATTCAAAGAGGGACTAGACGTCTGCACAGTCGATCGCAAACTACTGCATCCCGGAATCTCAACATGCTAGCCAGCATCGTTCTAGACCAGTCGTTTCCGCATTACACAAATCTCGACTACATATCAGGAAAAGTATTTGTACGGACACAGACTGCGACAACAGTCTCTGGTATCGTAGTAAAGCTTGAGGGAGAGTCGAGAACAAGATTGCTGGTACACAAGATCCACGCAGCCGGCCATCTTACCAGAGCAGAAAGTATTCTGACAATGAACAATTGTAGCCTCCTCCCAACCCAAGCAATGATAGGCAGAAGCCTCAATTGGAATTTCACAAGGTTAGCAAAGTCTTTACATTCTTGCACTGCCGTGTAATGTGACCGCGAGAACGTGGAATTCGACTGGGCTTGGTTTCAGCCTGTGTTCATCGAGGCTCATTTCTGGTAGCGTGAGAACCACACGCTGACAGGTATTAGATTCTCTACAAGACTTTGGCAGTATTCCCACCCCCAGAACTGGCAGGGCAACAAGGTAGCTCAGGATCACTGTCTGGCAAGACTGCATATACGCTACCAGCGGGACAGCACGAGTACCCATTCCGGTTCAAGGTGCATCTCCCAAAAGTCTCAATGCTTCCCCCCACTAATCATCATTCAGTTTCCCTTCAACAATGCATGCGATCCGGCATCCAACTCGAATCCGACCATATCCTTGTTCGGCGGTCTGAATGTGGAGATGTACAAATCGCCGCACAGCCACGTCAAGAAGACTCTACCCCCAACATTAGTAGGATTCCCTGGCGAAGCCGAGATTCGTTACTATGTCAAGGCAACCGTGAGCAGACCCAGTCTTTTCAAGGAGAATGTACGCGCTTACGTACCGTTCAACTTCTGTCCCATTGAGCCGCCACGTCCACCACCATCGGATGCTTTGGGCTATGCAAGACGTCGACACCAGTTTGACATTAGCGTGCCATCCACACCGACAGTAGTTCCAAGCAAATCCAAGATGGCTTCTTTTTTCGGTGGCTCGAGGAAGACCACGGGATCCGCGTCAGGAAGCACGACACCAACAGCTCCCTTTATAGCTGTTGACATACGCTTACCAGAGCCTGCAATTCTGACTTGTGCCAAACCGGTACCCGCACGGCTCGTAGTCACCAGTTTGAACGGGAAGACCAACGCTATGTCACTTTTGTCTCTGCAGCTCGAGGTCGTGGCCATTACCAAGATCCGGGCGCAAGATGTCGGTAGAGTCGAGCGTAGTAGCACAGTGTTGTTCTCTCGCAGCGGTATGGCAGTCCCACTGCAATTCGGCGACAGCGCAGCCAGAGAAGCAGTTGTACCTAATGGCGGAGAAATCGAATCAGAAGCAGAAATCGACTCTCGTTATTGGAGCGATACACCCTTGCCTAATATCATACCACCGAGTTTCGAGACTTGCAACATCACTCGCACGTACGAGGTCTTTGCCCGCATCGGTATCCGCTATGATGGTACTGCGTTAATGGTGAGTGTTCATTCTTGCTGGGTGTATGCTTTCTTGCGAAGAACATACGGCTGACATTCATCAGCCTCAAACAACCACCATAGACCTTCGTCTACCCGTCCAGATATTCTCGGGCATCACTCCACCACCTGAGCTTCTCGAGGCCATGTCAAGGGTTCAAGCTCAGAGTACAGGCGACGATCCTTCTTCCGCACCGCCCATACCGCCTCGACCCAATTACCCAGCGGATACCAAAACCCCATCTGGAGCACCACCTCTCCCTGCCCGCAAGCCAGTACCCTCTGCAGCGCCGGCGGAGACTGTGCAGACCCCGGTACAGCCTGTGCAGTATGTCGAGCATTCTGGCGAGGAACCGCCGTTTTCCGATGCGCCACCTAGCTACGAAGACGCTATGGCTACGGATGTGCAGCCAGTGGGAGGCATACAGAGAGCTGAATATGCGCCGCCTGCCGTGGCTGAAGATCCTCTGTTGAATTCTGGCAGAGGCGAGAAGAGCGGATGGCATTGAACGCAAGTCTCGAGGACTAGGGAAGAATGGGCGAAAAGACTGTGGTCTCGTCTGATGCTGATAGCAAAGCAGTAATAGACTAATCATTAATTATCACCACTGGTCTACATGAATGAACTCGACAAGTGCAACAACAATGAGTGATGGTTCCAAGGCGAGCTGATTTCTTTGGAGCCACTCAACTTCCTGGAGGCATCATACAAATTTACAGGCATTGTGCACATCGCGATCTTTAGCACATGGACAGATACTCAAAATATGGTTGTTTCATCGAACTTGTTTCTAGGCTGTTTCCAAGCTGAAAGGACTGTATGCTTGTGGCTCTTGTTTGCGAAAGTCTCGTTGCCGCAACTGAAGAGCGATTGGAATCTTTTATCTGAATTTAAGGAAGTGGTGGGAACTGCGCGTCGTACCAATCTTGCTGCCGTTGTGCTCTTGAGATGACCGATGGCCAAGTGGCATCAAAAGTGCCCGAGGCCTGAAGCTCTTGCAACTTATCGATGTAGCACATATCTTGCAGAAAGGTTGATGGCAGGTACTCTATTCCACCATGGCATCTCGTCCAGTGACATCGAACTGTGAGAGATCCGAGACAGGGCTAGCTCCGCCTCTGAGATGACCATAGAACTCTACTCCATGCTCCTGTGCGACGTAATCGCCCTCTGATGTATGCTCTTGCTTGACATACACGTCTTCGCTTGTTACTTCGGGCCTGAAGGTATCGTACTCTGGGTCAGATCCACGGAGCACACGGTCGAACTGTCCGTCATCGCGAGCACTGTTTTGCCAAGGGCGATAATCTTTGGACGAAAGCAATTGAACAGTGCGGACGAGACTGAGGGCTTCTTCGAGGTTCTTGCGGTCAGTAGGCGACAAAGCGAAGTTGGAGGCGAGCGTCTGATGGATCAGAGAGTCTGCGCGGTCCAAGAAGGCATCCGTGCCGGTCTCCTCAGGCATACTATGCACAGTGGCGAGGGCTTGGAGCTTCGTGTTCACTTCTTGGGCGGCGCGTTGACCTCTGGTTCTGATGGCTGGGCTAACTGGGACGTAGTCGTTGTCTGCACCGTGGGATTGCACAGCAGACGCATGGGATTGCACAGCAGACGACGCATGCTCCAAGGCATCGCTTGTCTCAATCTTGATTTTGCGCATGAGGAGCCTGCCAGCGCCATGCTGTCTGCTTTCTTTGATGTTGCGGGCGCGTTTGGCTTGGACCCTAGCCTTGTTCTCGGCGGTCTTTTGGTTGTGAGCTTCCAATCTGGCAATCCTCTCTGGATCTTGGGCACGTTGCGCGGCCTTTGCTTCTCTTCGGGCAACCTTGGCGGGGTCAAGGGTCTGCAGAGCAGCATTTTCGCGTTGTCTCAGGCGCTTCTTCTGCTTGTGAGTAAGGTCGTGTTGTCTCCTGCTTTCGTCGAAGTTCATCTTCCTGAGAGCCTGTGAACAGTAAGCAATGACTCTATTGGAATGCTCCAAACGTGCAAGATGGGAGGGACGAGAACTTACACTGATCATCTGGCCTTCCTGAGTCTTTAGTCGGTTCATCTCCCTGGCCGCAATCTTTGCCGTTTGCGATTGCTCATTGGCCTGCGAATCACTGTGTTCACCAGGCTCCTGGTTGTGTGCTTGCTGTGTCTGCGTCATGGCAACTAGTTCCTGCTGTCTTGCCAACATGCCCTGATGCAGGGCGCAGCGGTCTCCGGTGTCTGGACAGCTTGCACAATCTTCGCGGGTTGGTACGCCTGCAGAAGCCATCGCATGAGACATGCTGGCTGTTTTCTGTGTGTTCTGGATTGGTAGGAGGAGCGGGTAAGATAATAACGGTGCGAAAGCCAGCAAGAAAGTGTCCTGATGAAAAGGGGTTATGTCTAAGTTGAAAGACGCGATGGAGTGCGTGAGTGACAGTGTGATGCTCTTGAGGTGGCGAGCAGGCCGTGTTGCTCGCAGGGAATCAACGTGAAGAGCGCTTATTGCGCGTCGGCGCAGTGAATAAGCAGTAACAATGGAAAAGAAAAGTATGAGACAAAAAGGTGTTGTTGATGTGCGACAAACAATTCAAGAGGTAGCTTCACCAAAAGCTCTCACCGAGAACCATTGCGGAAGTTGCGACGGTCGGTCGCTTTCACTCGGGAACAAGGGCACAAACACTCCCTGATGTATCACGCATTGACTTCTACGATATTGTTAAGCCCATCAATCACTATCCTCAACTTCTCACAATACCACTTGCAGTGAGGGAGGGACGTTTGAAGTCAAGACGGAGACGAGAAGGTGACGGCTGAACGTCGGCAAGCACGGACTTTAGCCGCATCGAAGGGGTTGAACTTCGTGCTGCGACATCCAACTTGCCTGCTGACCACGCAATACGGCCATCACCGAGCAATAGCCAACCAACCTCTCATCGTGCCAGAACGCATTCAACAAGTGCCTAGAAGTTCCCACATTCAGACACGCAACAGCGGAAGTAGTAAAGAGTGCGCATCCAGCGGTAACCTACGTTCGCCTGCGCATTCCATCAACCATCAGTGTTGCACGACCACAACCCAACAGACCTCGCTGCGCATCAGTCTTACAGCATCCCAGCATCGCAGACACCATCTGTCAAGTGCAAAGGCAACCAGACTCAGTCTAGAATCAATCGCTGTCATGTCGAACACCATCACCGTTTGTGATCCCCTTGTTCAGCCGCGGCTTGCACATCGACGGCGGCGGCCATGCGAGCGACCCGTACTGACATGTTTGCAGGGTGAGATCTATGAAAAGATCATCCAAGAAGTCATCAACGCTTCGCAGAATGACTTTGAAGAGAATGGTGTTCAGCAACAGACCTTGATGGAATTGCAACAGGTTGGTCTTGTCTTTTTCTCCTTCTGCACTTTGCCTGTCTTCATCTCTTGGTCTCAAACCACTCACCTTGTCTTGTTTGATTTTTGTCTTGTTGTTTTGCCGGCGCATCTCTTTATTTGTTTTTGCTCGACTGGGCTGCTGCCTGCGAAGCTGAAGCGCAGGCGACAAAGGAGCGGCGGAAGCGGGGCTTAAGGCTCTGAGACGTGCTTACCCAGTTTTATACTGCTTGGTCTGAGCGCTCAATGTCCCGAAGCTTTGCCGAAGCAACCCTTTAATCAGCTAATAGGTTATCATTTTCCTACATGCTTGTACTAACATGTATGTAATAGTCATGGCAGCACAAAATGTCGCAGCGCGATGTCGCGCAGATGCCTTGGGACCCTAAGCCGGCCCCACCACCGCCACCTCAACAAGCACCCCAACAGCAGCAAGCACAACAACCTGCTGCAGCGCCCCAGCCTGTACAGAACGGTGCTTCTGTTCAGCATCAACCCCCTCAGAATGGACATGCGCAGCCCAAAGCTGAACCTGGATCGAATCCTCAGCCTATGCACAGCTATCCGCCTGCTCAGCAAGGATATCCTCAGCAGGTGAACAACCAGATGCTGGCCCAGCAACGTGCCGCGTCTCTCCTCCAGCAGCAATTCGGACAACAAGCCAATGCTTCACTCAACGCTATGCAACAGAGGGGTATTGCCCTCCCTGGAGGTGTCCAGAACCCTCATCCCCAACAACAACAACAATCACAGCAGCAGCAGCAGCAGCAGCAGCAGCAGCAGCAACAGAGACCGCAAGGTCTGCAGTTGCCTACCCAACCTGGACAGACTGCAGCACAGCCAGGACAAGTCCAACAACAACGCCAGATGCAGGCTCAGTATGCTCAGCAAATGCGTCAACAGACTGCGCACCAACAGCCTCAAGTGAAGACCGAAGGCAACGGCCAGTACCCTCAGCAAAACGGCGTCAACTACTCGCAGACAGATGGTTCCGACGAAGCCGCACTTGACGAATGGAACAGATACATTACTGAGAGGCGCAGAATCAGTTCAGCTCAAGTGGCCCAGAATGACGGCATGATGAGACGTCAAATCGAAGAATTGCAGCACAGGCTCGAGAGCGGTCTGCTACTTCCCCTGGACGAACAAAAGTCACACAGCCGCCACAGAAAGCGTGTGTTTGCACGTAGGGTCGGTACAAACGGCGGTTCGCGCTTGGCCAGCATTCCTCAGTTGGACGGCGAAATGGAGGAAGAAGACGAGGATGCCATCAACTCTGATCTTGATTCATCGAGTGACGAAGCCGGCAACAACGCTGATGAAGAGGATGAGGAGATTGATCATGTCCTTTGCACGTACGACAAGGTACAGCGTGTCAAGAACAAGTGGAAGTGCACTCTGAAGGACGGCATCATGTCGGCCAACGGCAAGGAGTAAGTTGAGACGATGGATGAACGACTGGGACAGTGACTGACAGCGAATTGCAGGTACCTCTTCCACAAGGCTCAAGGAGAGTTCGAGTGGTAAATGGTGAGGGCTTGACAGAGACGACAGGCAACGGAGATCAGATGGCGCAGCAAGCGTGTCTTTGCAAGTACGTCTCTGGCAGTATTGTAACATGAGCGACGTTTTCAATTTGTCACAACGACACTCAAGGAGAGACGAACTTTGATCTCATCTCAAAGCAGATGCAGTTCCCACAGGGCCCGGAAAGGCTGAAGGATATGGCAGGAGAGCGTAATGATGAGGCAGGGCATATTCGAGCAGAAAAGGCACAGAAATTGGGACAGATAAAGAGAGTGATGATGGCGAAGAGGTTCGCAGTCAAGCGGACTTGACGAACAGCGAGGCGGGCATAGTGAATCAAAGGGTAGCAAATCTTCTGTCAGAAGTCCGAGGGCACAGATAGACAGGATGAATGCAGAGCAGTTTTGCAGCCAGAGGGCAGCGAGTCATGATAGAGTTTCAAGGCTAGCAATGGTCTGTTCGGAGGATTTTAGTCGACCCCGCAAAAGAGGGAGTCTCGAATGGAGCGGCCGAGTCGACTTGTCTCGCATTTAATTCTCGTCCTTCAATTTCGTGTACATACTGTCTATCCGTCGCATCTACAGTCGTTTCTGCTTGAGGCCCTTGTTTCCTTGTTCCCACCCGTCGTGCTTTCTCACTGTATAATACGTCTTTGTGCCGCCCGTCGACAATCCACACGCTCCATTTCCTAGCCACCTCGCCGCCATGAACCCAATCACGACGAAACCGACCTATCTCAATTATCGCGCAACTTCGAACACGCCGAGCTATCCTTCGGTCATTCGCAATAGCAGTCCCGCCTCGTCGGCCTCGGCACCAATCCTCAACAGGGTGCCCTCGGCCAATTCGTCTCTTCCTACCAATCCCACCGGCAACAGCATCATCCTTTACGTGCCCAATGTCGCCTCGCCCACCCTATCCCAACATCTCTCCGTCCTTTTGTCCACTCTGCGCGTTGCTGCTGTGCACTTGATTGGACGCCGCGATGTTGTACTCAAGAATCTACGCACCGAACTGTATACTCTGGCTGGGCGCATGAGGAGTGATGTCCAAGTCTCAATCACTTTGACAGAGGGCGCCAAAGGACTAGAGACGGCCGTCAGGGACATAGGAGCCAGGAGGCAGAAGGTCCTGGGCGCTCTCGTTTGCGAATGGGACGAACTGCCCGAACAAGAAGAGGCCGAGAAGGATGTATTAACCATTGACACAGACGAGATCGAGGCCATGTGGAAGGTAACTTTGCCCTCTTGACCATACTGTATCTGACAAGCTGGCTAACACGCGAGACCAGGCATCCGTCCTCCCACTACACGCTCTGATTCGCAATCTGCTGCCTCTCTTTTCCAATACCACCACCACAGAGACACCATCGCACCCCTCCACCATGCCCTTCATCTACCTCGACACCTCTACCCACCTCTCGACCTTTGCCACAGCTTCGCGCTCCGCTCTGTTGTCCTCTCTCGCTTCCTCCCCTGCCACCAAAAACATTATCATTGGCCCTGCGAGCGAATACCTTATACCGGCCCCTGTCGCATCCGAAACACAGAGCATGAGAAGTCTGCAGATCGACACAAGCAATGGTGCTAGTAGCCGAAGCAATGGATACACAGCCGATTCTCCAGAGACCAGTCCTCTCTTCGGCGCCGAGAGCCCGACCAAACTATGGGCCAGTTGGGCTGCCCAATACGAGTGAATGCAGTGTGAGCAGCCTAGGCGTGGCTGGTTCATGCCTTGTAACAGCAAAAAAGAGCGGGAACATAGTACAAGAGAAATTTTGCTCGGTTGACACATGGAATAAGTCTTTACTGTATTGTTAAATGTATATATTGTCTACACGTCGGAGCGAACGGAACGGAAGAGGGAAAGTCTTGTTCTTATTCGTACATTGTATCTTCTCCTGTCTTGCACGATGTTTTGTCAATTATCAAAACTCTGCTCGACCTTCAGAGTCCTTCTTTCGCCAACATGTCTGCTCGGAATCAGTATGCACGTATATACCGAGTTTCACATGTTCAGGGATACCTACCAGCAATGTCCAAGTAGAATGCGATGGCGTTGAAGCTGCAACCAGATGTGTCAGTACTTGGAAGCAACTAAAGTCAAGTGATCAAATCATACTTCCTCTTGTTGCCAGTCAATTCCCACAAGAACCAACGCAACCTGTTCGTCCAATTGATCATGTCCAAATGACTGACATCCTTCAGCGTGCCCTTGTAAGTCCCCCACTTGGCACTCTTTACACTGACCAATCCATCATTTTCACCCTCCAGTTTCTGAATGATTCTGTGGCTTTGACGGAACATACTCCAGAATCTAGGGTCCACTGTAGCACCGTACGAGTAATAGGCAATACCTTCACGATCGGGTGTCTTTGGGTTGAAGTTCTCTCGCATGTACTTTTGAGTCAGTTGGCTGAAGGCGCCGGTTTCGAAGCCGAAGAATTCGAGCACCTTGTAGAGCTTGGGTATGTTAGTTGCTATGCAAGAAGGTTGTCAGTAATCAAAGAATCGTATAAAGTGAAGCGAGGATGGGTGACGAACGGCCGATCCAGGAGAACATGACATCTGCGAACGAGGAGCCTTTGGAAAGAGACGTTAGCAAGATATCCGGCTTTCAAAAGATACAACGACCGATCATACCATAGTGGGGTGTTGCGACTGTTGTCAACGAGAGGACCTTGACGTTTGCTGGCTTCAGTTGACTGATCATGTATCGAGAGTCCAAGCCGCTGAGAGGTGTACTATGTCAGTCTTGATCAACCATTCGGTTATGCTCCTTGGTTTACCCCTAGCAGCTCAATTAGCGAGGGAACATATCACAGTGATCATCAATTTTTACCATGCTGTGTCTGTCGACCGAGTTAGCTGTTGTTGTTCATGAAGAGGTACAAGATAGACCTACGCGATAATGTTCACGCTCTTTCCCTTTGCTTTCTTGTGGATATCCTCGCTCAACTTTTGAGCGCGTGCTTCAATGGAGCCTGATGGCGGTACGGTGGCAGTAATCACTTCGATACCTTTTGCCGCCAGTGCTTCACGGATACCTCTCCAGTACTGTAGACCAGGAGCAATCGCTTTTGGTACAATATTTAATTCCTCGAAGCCCATTAATCCATGGGCCAGGATGATTGGATTCTTGGGCGTATCTATACAATTCATCAGATACTGTAGGTCAAATGCCTAGGTGTAAGGAGCTGTGAAATGCGCGGCTCAGCCATCGGCTTGCTCTCTCGCAACATACCATACTTCTCACGAAGGATTGCATATTGGTCTTCTATAACCAAGTCACCAAACTCCTCCTTGAGGCGAGGATCTTCGGCCTTTTCTTGTCGTGTTACCGCAGCATGGCTGAACTGCGCAAGTCTGTTACTGGCCGAGGAGAATATCGGGCGATAGTATGGACGACAAGATTGTCTAGGCAATAATCGGAGACTCATTGCACAATTGATTAGTTTCGTGATGGGAAAAGGTACATAAACAGATGGATGGAAAGTGTAATAAGCCCCGGAAACATGACGTCAGAGCCGATCACGAGCCGGGTGTTCTTTGAACTGCTTGACGGGATACACGAACGTATCTCGATTCTGTAGGAGACAAGCATGAGCGAGATAGCGTCAAGAGTATCGATGGATTCCAATCATACAATTCATGTCGGAATTGGCGCAGCGAGGCTCGTCAGATGAAGGTCAATCTATAATTCGAAAGAGGATATCTACAGCGAGGAAAAAGCAGAGCGGGACAAGGCAGAAGATGTGATTAGAGACAAGAGCGGACGTCAGACATATTATGCGACGGGCTGCTCGACTCTGTCGGGAACCTGAGGCTTGACGTCGGTGACGGCGCGTAGCAGGTTGTCAACAACAGTGCTGCCCTCCTTGTCGCCAATGCTCTTGATCTCCTTCAGCTTCTCGTCTGTGTCCTTGGAAGCATCCTTCTCGGCCTGCTCGTTGCCGCTGGTGTGCTGTTGGCCAAGTGTCAGATACCGTGCATGATTTCAAGACTGGTCCAGAACGCACCTGTGTTGAGAATTGCTTGAACTCTTCCTCCTTCTTGTTGCGGTACTCGTCGATTTCCTTCTGGGCCTCGGAGCGAGCGTCCTTTACACGCTTGGTGCGGTCTGTTGGGTGGTTGGTCAGATATGCGTGGTTGGCTACGGGATGCGGGTCGTCGAATTACACTCTCTTGCTGTGAGGATGTTAGCATACACGCAGTGGGCAGGCTAGATGATAAGACTTACCTTGCTGGACGATCTTCTGGGCCTCGCGCTCAGCCTATGGACATGGGTAAGTAGAGGCGCCGACGGAGGTGGGTGAGTTCAGCCTACGTCAAGCAGCGTTTGGATTCCAGCCGAGTTTTGTGCAGACTGGAGAGAAAATCAGCATATGGCCTTGTCGCTCGAAGCAGGAGGTCATCAGGGAAACATACCATGGTGAATTGTAGATTATGTGACGACAGCTCCGGAGATGCAGTGGTTGTTGGCTACAGGTGGATGTTGATGGTGACCGCCAAGTCGTGGGGCCCAAGCGCGCCCTTCGATATGCGACTGGCACTCGCTCCTTCCCACAAAGTTGCAAGTTCCTGTTGCAGCTGCCTCTCCATCGCCACTTTCATATCCATAATGTCGACAAAAGCAAAGTTGACACTGGCTGCCACCTCGCTTGGTGCAATTGGTATCATCATCTTCGTCCACCATGGCCAGAAGGTTGAGAAAGCTGTCAGTCAATTCATCTTCTCGTCTACTTTTTTGTGCTAAACCCCCGAACAGGCAATGCACGCAGGTGTCATTCGCGACATGGAACAGCAACGCATAAAGAAGGAGCGCCAGCTAGACTTTGACATGCAAGCCGAGCTGGAGAAGGAATACCGCAAGCTACAAACTGTATCCGACGGCCGTAATCCAAAATAATCCGCATCGCCTCACCATTCACCCAAATCTCCACTCCAAACGACCACAGTTACTGGTGTACACACACCTTGTCACTAGGACCTACCTTTCAGCCTCACAATGCTGCCGAGAGCATTACTTCGACAATCAACAAGCCAGATTCAAGAGGTAGACTTCAGCGCACGGCGAGGACAGATGATGGCTATAGGGAAAGATGACAATTCGTATTCGTTACTGATCCATGGCTCTGGCGCTATTATGCGTTTACTCCTTGTCAACGGCAAACTTCTTGAGGTCGTCCAGCGATACCTTGTCCAATGCTTTCTCGTTCGTAGCGTTGAGGAAGATCCTGCTTGCAATTAGCATACACACGCCATTCACCAGGACTGGTTTCAGCATACTTAGGTACAATCTTGTCGCCCTCCTTGCCACGGGCGTCAAACGCCTCCTTCCAGCGGGAAACGCAGAGACACCATTTACAGCCTCCCTTGAGTCCAATCTGGCGGAGGTCGTTTCCACGCTCGGCTGAGAACTTGAGGAATTCGTCCGAAACCTCTGCGGCGATAGAGTGGTTTCCAGCATCTGAAGCAGGCACCTCGCAGTAGCCGTTTCTTAGATAGCCTGTCATGGGGCTGGTAGAGTGGATAGCCAAAGGCTTGGAGAGGACTGGAGCTTGTGAGTGCTTGTCGAGTCGGGACCTTCAATGACGCATCACCAACCGTTCAATGAGCGCGACATCTTTTGTGGATGATGGTGGTTGTTGTGAAGAGAGCCGAATATAGTTGTGAATAGAGTTGCAAGACACAGGAGATAAGCAAGTATGGAATTCATGTGAACAGAAAAGGTGCTGCTTTTGAAGCTTCAGACACCACTTTGATGGATATCATGAGCTCATCGTTCGCAAACGCCAAGAGTGTCAAGCATTCTCGGAGCGGAGTCGTCAGCATGTGAGGCTCTATCCCGCAAACGCAATGACGGGGAACGGTGCCATCATCTCCATCCTTAGATAATAATAAGATCTCGCAAAAGTGGTACTTGACTGAGTATTACTGTTGGCGGAATCGATTTGATGGTCAATCGTATTTCGGAATTCCGAGGGTTATGTCCGAGGCCCCATGGCAGACGAGGGCGGCAATGTCAGATTCTATAGTGCCGTTTGAGCCGATTCATCCAATGTAAAAGACAAAACTTCTGTGACGGCGATTTTCAGCATGCCTTCTCAGTTCTGTCGCCTCCATACCATTATCCATACAGACTCGCATCAATGATCAGCGACACGACACGCTCGACATCGCCGTCGTTGTTCAATACTTCACCAAAGGAGAGATCGAGTGACGACATCTCTTTGTCCACTTCCCCACAATCACAACAACCTCCACGAGATGAAGAAGCCGCTGAGATAGCAAAGGAAGAGGAACAGGGCGATCCCTTCCTCGTAGGATGGGAACCAGGCGAGAATGGCAATCCAATGAATTGGTCTTCGAGTTACAAGGCCTTCATCACTTTTATCCTCGGCATGCTCGCGCTGGCTGCCAGTCTTGGTTCTTCCATCATTTCTCCCGCCGAAAGACGAATTGCAGAGTACACTGGAATCTCCGGAGAAGCTGCTGTTCTGGTCATCTCTCTTTACATTGTTGGCTTCGCTGTGGGTCCCCTCATATGGGCTCCTGCGTCAGAAGTCTGGGGCCGTAAAGTCAGTATGTTGCCAGCAATGGTCGGTCTAGGTCTCTTCAGTATAGGCACGGCTGTTGGCAAGAATGCTCAGACCATCATCATCTGTCGCTTCTTCTCAGGCGTGTTTGGTTCTGCTCCCGTTTCGAACGTCAGCGCCGCCCTTGGTGATATGTACGCCCCGAAACCTCGCGGTAAGTCTCAAATCGGTGTATACTATTCCTCATACAAGGCTCCATACTAACTTCGCTGTCACAGGCCAAGCGATGACATTTTATGCCATTGCGGTCGTCGGAGGCCCCACAATAGGCCCAATCATTGGCAGCTCGTTGACTGTTAATGTTGGCTTCAGATGGCCCTCGTATATTCTTGCAATCTGGGTCTTCACTATCGTTGTATTCGCATTCTTCTGCCTACCCGAAACATACTCCCCTGTTCTTCTGAAGGGGAAGGCCCAAAGTCTACGGAAAGAGACTGGCGACTCACGATGGCATCACCCTCATGAAGACGTCAAGTTGGACGTCAAGACCGTCGTCACGAAACACCTCGCGAGACCCATCGTCATGCTTACCACAGAGCCGATGGTCACTTGTATCGCCTTCTACGCTTCATTCGTGTACGGAATCCTTTACATGACGCTCGAGGTCTTTCCCATCGTGTTTGAACAGAATAGAGGATGGCCTCTCATTACAAGCACTTTGCCATTCCTCGCACTCTTTGTGGGAGTATTATTTGCCGTCCTGATCAATCTGGCCAATCAGCCGCGCTATGCTCGTGCTGTTGACGCCAACAAAGGAAGACCTGTAAGTCACTACTCGCATGCAGGGCTCTGATGGTATTGCAAGCATCGCGCTTTTTCATAACCCATCTATGAAAGCCGGTGGCAATATCCTCCTTCTAGATTGGGCACTAAGTTTACCAAGAAATATGCTAATGTTTTCTTACCATAGGTGCCAGAAGCAAGATTATTGCCGATGGGCATAGGTGGCGTTCTCTTCACTATCGGCCTGTTCTGGTTCGGTTGGACCGCTGATCCATCTATACCGTGGCCATCTTGCGTTGTTGCGGCAGCCTTCATCGGAGCAGGCTTCAACATCATCTTCCAGCAATGTATCAACTTTCTCGTCGATACGTACTCGCTGTATGCGGCCTCGGCGGTCTCGGCCAACACTTTCTTGCGCAGCTTGATTGCAGGAGGTCTCCCGCTCGCAGCAAGACCGATGTTCAATCATCTAGGAGTTGGGCCTGCAATGAGTATCCTTGGCGGCATTGCTGCGTTGGCACTACCCGTCCCTTTCATATTCATGAAGTACGGATTAAAGCTCAGAAAAATGTCGAAGTTCGCTCCAGTGCACGAAGATTGAGAAGATTATCTGATAATCTCTGCATCGGCACTCGGTCCAGTTTGCGGCTTTTTCCTGCTGGTATTAGCTCAAAGTTGCTCTGATATTCTGACTCAACGTAGACGCGAAATTTCGAAAATCAGAAGTCGATTGAAAAACGTCCTGTTTCTGTCTATGTAGAGATGCCGCAACACTTTCACTCGCTAGCATCAGCATCGGTATCAGCATGTACATGATACTTCCACCTGTCGATTTCCAGACGCGATGCGCTCCAAAAAGCCAAAACCTGGTCCCCCAGCCTCCATCCAATACAGCTGCCTGTAGTGCAGGCACTGGCTTAACTGTACGCCGCGCACCGAAATCTTGTTCGCCTTCAACTTGTCTTGCTCAGCTCGAGAAAACAAGAGACATGGCCTTGGAGGCACAAGACGAAATTCATCTCATATGGACTACTTCAACCCGCAACGGGTCACTTGCAAGATCGGCACTACCACATCTAAGCATCGAGTCGTCCTCGGATATCGCGTTTTGTCACCTACAGTGCGTCGTTGATGATCTCGACATCAGACTCGCCTCTTGCATGATTACACATCCGAAAGTCGAGTACCATGACACCCTCGGAATCCATCACGTGGCCACTGCTGTCAGTCGTGAGCAGAAGTGTCTAGCGCGTTTCTTCCACAAGTGGAAAACACTGGCGCTATGGTTGCAGCATGAACGCTTCGTCGAAATCACATGGTCAAAGGAAGTCTACGATCTGCTCGAAACCGTACTCCGTAATCTCCAACAGTTGCAGAATCGACTGAATGATATGCACCACGATATACACGGGACGTTGGAGCCGCACAAGACTTCAAGAATACAGTCTACGAAGGTTGTTTCTAGGGTCACGAGTGCTGATGTTGAGTTTCCAAGAGATGACACACGGTCAAATCTTCGAAGACGTGATAACGGGGTGTTTCAAGGGTTGTACGCAACGCCAGACCTCCAAATCGGTAGCTTCCTACTCGATGAAAGGAAGAAAAGGAGATGAAGCAATTGCGGATGGGTATCTAGCATCAAGGCGTGATGGCTCGCGGACTGCACACTACTTGAAATGAACATTCTATCAACGAGTAAAGTTCATGAATGTCAATATGCACCTGTTCAAAAATGGGTTCCTCGAATTTGTCAGAAGCAACAATTTAGATTCGCTAACATGGAAAAAGATCAGTTTCTACATAAAGCTCATTTCTAAACAACTCGCCAGCCATGGTCCTCATACACCTAAGCACTGAAGACGGCGGAATCTGGATAGGGAGATCGCACAGCACCTGTCATATTTTGAGGACTCGGCATCCCGATATGGAAACTCTCGAAGATCTTGCGAAGAGCTTTTGTCTTGTTCTTTCGTGCTTTCTTGCTCAATGGTTGAGTAGGTTGAGCGTTCTTCTGCACACCTTGGGGTCGAGATGTACTGCGCGATTGACTCTTTGACCTGGATCGTGCTCGTCTTCTCGCACGTTTCTGTGAGCCCGGTGGGCTCTTAGAGCCATGATCCGAGGATATGTATATCGGGTTACGGCTGGACGGGCGTGATCTTGATGATGATGACAGCCGTTTGGCAGCTGTTGTAGTAATGGCAACCGCGGCTCCACCAGCTGGAGGTGGAGGCGGAGGCGGGCCACCATCTCCCCCATCAGCACCGTCTTTGTCTTTGTCGTCTCCATCTTCGTCTCCATCTTCGTCTTCATCTTCGTCTTCATCTTCAGAGTCATCCTTTTTCTCCTCGGTCATGTCTGCGACGTGTCCATCTTCGATGGAGTCATGCTCATCCTCTGGTCGAAGATCCGTGTTATCCTCATCTCCAGGCTGGAGGCGCGTGAGTGGTGAGACAGTGATGTCCTCACCTGGGGCCGGATCTCTGTGCATTGGTCCCAAAGCAGGTAAATTGACAGATCCATCTCCGATTGGCTCTAATGCTGTCCAGTGAACAGCATTCATATAGTTGGCAAGATGGATCTGACGTGCCGGATCGCTCTGTGGCTCTCCTCTTACATATCTGTGCCATGTGAGTGTCCCATCATCGTTATGCTGAGGAGAGTAGGCGAAAATCTCGATATCCAATGCATCTGCGACCAGCTGGAGCATATCGGTATCACCTGTTTTCGGTGTTAGTACACATTTCTAAGAGTATAGGATATAGCTTGAATGCATACCCATCTGTCTGTTGTAGATACGCGTCTCTAGAGGTTCCAAATCATCGCTGGCGTCTTGCATGACAGTGTAAAGTCTGCGTCTTGCCTCGCGCGCTGGATTTGTAGTACCGGCCGTAGGGTGCATGACAGCATTCCAGAGATCACGTACTCTGTCGTTGACGGGATATGCGACTGCGACTTTGCCCTTTGCTTTTTGTTTTCCCAACCAGAGCAATTGAACCGCGTGCCACATGCAACGGTTTCCAGCTCCAGAGACATTCGTCTGAGCAAACCTTTGAGACTGACCACCTTCTGTGACAGTTACCTCTTTCTGGCTGATGAGTTTGGTGTCTTCGGCCACTAGATCCTTCTTCTTGGACGATCTTGTACTTCTCTTACCGCCCTTCTTCGCGGCCCCAGCATCCTTGTCGTCCTTTTTGCCGCCCTTCTTGCCGTCTTCCTTGCCGTCTTCCTTGCCATCTTTCGATGCTTTGCCCGTACCACCAGTCTTATCACCTTTTGGTGATTTATTGCCCTTCTTGCCACTTGCTGAGGCACTGGCTCCCTTGCCATCTTTTGACTTGTCTTTTCCTTTGGAACCGGCAGCATCGGCGCTATCGTCACCACCATCGTCATGCTCCGAGCCTGGAGCCTCGATATCACCAAGAGCAGATATAACGTTATTGATGGCTTCCTGCGATAATCCATGCATGCGTTGATTGCTTGCGAGCTCGTACATGAGTACGGCCTTCTGTAGATCCCAGAGATTTCCAACGGTACTAAGTCCATACTGTTTACATTTCTTGACCAGGTCATCGTGAGCAGGGGCTGGAGTCTGTGAGCCATAACGATTGTATAGGTCGAGCAGTTCTCGAAGTGTGAGGCCGCGTTTGTTCCACTGTTTATCGAGGGATCGTGTTAACTTTGGGGAATCTCCTTTGGCTTCTGCTGCTTCTTTTGCCTTTTTGACACCTTCGGGAGGATACTTAGCAAGACTTACGTCGTGGGGGTGCTGAACCCTTCTCTTGGCCAACTCATCCCCAAACCGCTGCTCAAGTTCCTTTACAAGTTTTCCTAGCTCTTTCGCTGACGGGTAGTTTTTACCATCGGGAAATTTCTTGGAAATCTATGACAGCAGATATGGTTAGCTCTTTCTCTTTACGTAGAGCTGAAAAGATCGAACACGCACCTTCTTGTTTTCTACAATCGGTTCAATTTCTTCATCGTATTCAATCTCATCGTTCTTCAGTCGCTTTTCGTAACGAGTCTCATCGCTCTTGTGCTCTGGTATGACAAAATCCGGATACTTCTCACGACCGATGGTACGGATAGCCTCTTCTATCTCGTCAAAACGATCATCACAGCGTTGGCGCAGACGTCGCATCGAAGCCCAGTCCTCATCGGGCTCATCTTCGTCTTCGTCGTCCGGATCATGACCCTTGACGGCTTCAACTTTGTAGCCTAGGTCCCCGATTCTGTTCTTCAGATACTCCTCTAGTTTTACCTTTCTGGCGCTCTTCGGTGAGAGCTTTGGTTTCTTCGATTTCTTGGTCCCTGCTGGCGAGCTGTCTTCTTCGTCTCCATCATCGGTACGCTTCCTCTTACCGCCCGCCGCTGGTTTGGTTGGAGTAGCTGGCTTCTTTGCAGGCTTTTTGCCGCCGTCCTTGACAGCTCCGTCAGTGCCGTCAGACTCATCATCTGAGGCCTTCTTTGCTGCGGCTCTGGTTACACGCTTGGGCGGTACTTTGTCGCCGGTCTTCTTGCTCTTCTTGGGAGGCATCGTGGAGAGGTGTCTGGAATTGGATATATGGGTATGTGAAGGAGAGGGGAAAAGTACAAATGTTCTTTTGAAAATGGCAGTTGGATAGTTAGTGGTTGCGAGAAGGCCTTAGCTATTTGTGTATCGACCTTGTCAGGACAATGGGGTCTATAAGTCATTGTCGGTTCATGTCGTGATCTTGTGTCAATAACGAATGCAGCATGTAGTATTCTTTTCACGACAATAGCAAAAAAAATTGGCTTTCAGTTTCCGCAACCGGCGCTTCATTGTGCTGTGAGGGTCTCAGCAGGTTGTCTGTGTTGGAGACCAGTCTCAAAACATCGTCTCAACAAAGAAGCTCCTTTATGTAGCGTCATTGAGAGCGCTCACGAGCAAGTCGAACGTCGGATCTCTTCGCGAGGGTGCTCCGAAACGAGATGTCTGCATCGCAACGGCTATGGTAGTGTGAGCAAGTGGTTTGGCGAGAAAGCATAAGGATTCAGATAGGCCTGGACAGTCCTCTCTGGATATAATTCATGTTGCTCGCCGGTGTTGATGATCAGAGCCATTACATCGATCAACGGCGATTTTTTGCGTACTCTTGTTAAAAGACCACGAGTCCTTCTTTTATGGTATTTTGGGAGGTCACTCCTTTGGCAGCCCTTCATGAGGACGAGAAATGCCTTCCTAGCCATCTCGTGTAAGCGAAGTGGGCATTGAAGCACGATCTAGGTGGGACGCGAAGCAATCTTGAATTCACTCTATTGGTCAGGGTCAGTCAGCAACGAGTTGAAATTCTGGTGATATCAGCAAACACAGCATTGTCGCAGACATTGAGCCTTGACGTGGCAAGGTTGGTTCATGCACCAGGATACGTGTACCTCCCATTTCCCTGGCGACCTTATGCACAATACAACTGTCCTGCGTCGTCTATTTTTGTAATTATACTGCATATTAAGGACGACCGAGCCACAGACCATTGTTTGCATCACATTGCTTCGCCACTCGCTCGAGCATCGACGACATCTGTGGACGTGACTCGTTGGCCTAGGCATTTGGGCGCTCAAGGAGAAATAACGGTGAGAGCCTTTCGAGTTCCATGGGACACTGCACACAGTGGTCTCATCGCTATACCGAGCGCTGAGCACTGCACCGTTGTGCAAGACGGCTGAAGTATCCACCACGATCGTCATACAAAAGGGGGAGGGTGAGGCAGAAGCGGAAGCGGGTGGCTGAGCACACGCGTTCACGGCAGGCAACAGAACAAAGAGCAGGGAACAAAAGAAATCACCAGCAGTCGACCGCCTTTAGACATGCCCACTTTGTGATAAGCAGAGTCGCTGGTAGAGTGTGAAATCGGATACGCGGGTTCTGGATTGCCGAGAAGAGAGTCGATGTGCCGTCCAGAGTTCGAGCGACGGCCACGGATGCGGCGCAAGGGACAAAACGGACGGACGCTGCAGACTTGCATGAGCCAGACTTGACACCCTTTGTTTTAAAATGACGACAGTCCTGCTTCGGGCGCAAAGCGAGATGCCTTGTTCTTGTGGCCGACTCGGGCAGATGGATACTGAATTTCACGATAGACGTTGCAGTAATTGTAATACTCTTCAGTGTGCTTGTCATGGAGGACATAGCACATGATACTGAAATGTCAAAATTCCATCAGGTGGCCAGAAGATCAACTGGATCATCGCTGCGGGTCTGCCCCGTGATGGCCGTGCGCTCCAGACTTGCCTGTTCCTGGCACGCTAAGGGAGAACAAGCCTTTTATTCCCCTGGAACTGATTGGAACAACCGTCTCTGACGAAGTTAAATGGAACATCACAGGCAAGGAGGCAGGCTGCTGTGTCGTCAAGCAGCAATTAATTTTCATGATGCTGACACGCGCCCTGCCACATGCACGGGTAGGTGCAGCGGAGACGATCAAGCTTCTGGCGCCAATCGCCTCGGCAGACGCTGCAACGCTCCTGCTACAAGAAAACCGACCAACTTAGTAGTGCCCCTGTGTTGGTCTGAGCCTTGGCCAAAGGGTTTTATTATCTCGTCCTTGCTCCTGCTGACAAGTACTTCTTCTCCGTCTTCCAATTCAACTCAAGTCTTTTACGTCTCAATCGCTGGTCAGATATTCGCCGAGCTCTGGTCTCGTATTGCTGTGCAATTAAAGCTTTCCTACCAACATTCCTCTGCTGGACAACTACCTTCATCTCTCTGAGCATTCCGCTTTCAGATAACATTCCATCCTACTTTCCCTAGCAACAACAACCGAACGCAGCGTCACCAATCAATCAGGTCTCCATAAAGCTATCCAACGAATACTTTCTGCGTTTCCTCTGATCATTGGCGGCGATCGAATCTGGTACCGGAACATCATCTCGACATACCTAGCACAACATGTTCTTCCTCAAACACACAGTTGCCGCATTGAGTGCGGCAGCGACCGCATTCGCTGCACCTCAGTAAGAAATCATGATACCCATCAACAATAACTAGAGCTGATCATCCCATCACAGCATGAAGCGTGCAAGTGGCTTCAACTGGGGCGGTGAGGTTATGCGTGGAGTAAATCTCGGTGGATGGCTGGTCCTCGAACCGTAAGTTGAGATTCACTCGGGATGTGATATTTATCTGACGAGCGTAGGTGGATCACTCCCTCAATCTTCCAGGCCTACCCTATGTCACAAGGCATCGTCGATGAGTACACTCTCGGCGAATCGCTCGGTCAGGATGCTGCATACAACGTCCTGAAGCCTCACTGGGACTCGTGGGTGCAGCTTGCCGACTTCGAGAAGATTGCAAAGTCTGGTTTCAACGTGGTCCGTGTTCCGATAGGTTATTGGGCATACGACAACGCCAACAGCCCTTACGTTTCCGGAGCAGCTCCCTACATGGATCAAGCCATTGAGTGGGCGAGACAGACCGGACTCAAGGTTATTGTTGATCTGCACGGTGCCCCTGGCTCTCAGAACGGTTTCGACAACTCTGGCCAACGTACAACCAACATCGACTTCCAGCAAGGAGACAACGTGCAGCGCACTCTGGCTGTCTTGCAGACTATCCAGAACAAGTATGCAGACTCTTCCTACGATGACGTTGTCGCCGGAATCGAGCTTCTCAACGAGCCTCTGTCCACATCCCTGAACCTGGACGACCTCAAGCAGTTTGAGCGCAATGGTTTCGGTCAGCAGCGCACCGTCTCCAAGTCTCGCGTTGTCGTCATTCAAGATGGATTCCAACCCCCCAAGTCCTATAACGGCTGGTTGACCCCTTCCGACAACAACGCTCAGAACGTCGCTCTCGACCACCACGAATACCAATGTTTCACAAACGAGCTGGTCGCTATGCAGCCTTGGCAACACCGTCAGTATGTATGTAACAACATCAAGCAGTACGCAGGTGCCGATAAGTGGACTTTCGTTGGCGAGTGGTCGGCCGCCATGACTGATTGTGCCGCTGCCTTGAACGGTTACGGCATCGGTGCTCGTTACGACGGTACATACCCTGGCAGCAGTTACGTCGGTTCTTGCGCCAGCATGAACTACATCGACCAGTGGTCTCAGACCTTGAAGGACGACACTCGCGGATACATCGAGGCTCAAATGGAAGCATTCGAGCGCAACACCATCGGTTGGGTCTTCTGGAACTTCAAGACCGAAGCCTCACCCGAGTGGGATGCCTTCCGCCTGATCGATGCTGGCATCTTCCCTCAACCTCTGACCGACAGAAAGTTTAGCCAGATCTGCTCTTCTTGAACCGACTGTGTCGTTCAGAAACACTGGATCTGTGTATGACCGCCCCCGATAAGGACGTATACCATCCCAGAACATATGCATACAAGCGCAGGAGCGAGGCAACAGAGTCTTCCCGAAGGCTGCCTATTTCGTATTGCTGGTTTCTTTTTTTGTCTTCTTGTTCGTCGTTGCCCATCGAGGCATGTTCCGATACCCTTCTTGTGCTCTATTTTCTCCATACTTTTGCTGGTAGAGATAATCGTATTGCATAACTTTCGACGCCATTATCCTGGTGTGGTACTTGATGTTGTTTGTGCCTTTTGTTTGATGTGATTCGTGATGTCGATTGTGGAAGTCCAGTGATACTCAGAAGGTCGTCGAAAGATGGTTTGATGTCGAGAGTGAGTCCATCTCGGAATTTCACCACTCAAAAGCTCCCGGGACTTTACATCCCTCCAACCTTTCTACCACCCCATTTCCACCATCATCCTCTGCAACCTGCTCTCTCAACCCTACACACTCCTTCCACACCTTCAGCTCTTGCGCATACAAATCCATAACGCAGGGATCACAGCTACTGCCACAACAATCCCCCGCTGGTGGTTTTATCGGTCTTGTGGGTGATGAAGCAGCGGCAAGCAGAGCGTTTTCTCGGATGGGAGCCGGACGGGCTTTGAGAAGTTTTGTGAGAGTGGGAGAGTGAGATTTCAATGTCGAGGTTGAGATCGTGGGTGATGGAGGTGGCATTGTCATTTCGTTTGTGGTATCTTGCTCTGAAGGCGATGATGACGACGTGGGATGCTGTACTTGAGCAGAGTATTGTAAATAGATGGCAGTTGATGAAATATACGACACTTCTGATTTCATCCAGATGGGATAGAGAGGATAATTAAGTTGTTCCTTGAGAGGAGGTAGTTCTCTTCGGCTTCTGATGTCGGGTGTTGTCGGGTGAGATGCTTGAGGTATGACCCTGGCTCGAATTTTTAGGCAAGAATGTTCACCAATAATAGCAACTATGATTCATTATGTGCCTTGATTGTCAATCAGAAGATGATTTTTGGAAGGGAAAGATCATGGTTGGAGAGTATCAATGTTGTATCTAGCATCGATCACTACGCGGTGAGGTTTCTCACAGAATATGTACCCTTGTGTTATAAGCCCGGACGGTACACATGCAGTTGCAAGTCGCATTGACTATGCAACTACGAAAAGACAGCAATTCATCTAGACATAGTTTTGTTGAAAGTGCTTTGTTTTGGTAAAGTTACATAAAAGTGGTTGGGCTAGGCTACTCTCTAAAGAAGTCGAGCCAAGTGTAATACTGCAAAAGGAAACCAATTTGATCTCGTGAAACCCCAACCATCGAGGAGGAAAAAACAAACTCCCATGTTATGCGTTTGGAAATACTTCTTTCGCTTTTTCTTCACTGCTCCCACGTCTTCCGTCGTGGCGCGATGCCTCTTGTTGTCCTTGAGCGGACTCGTCGAGAGCGATTGGCTCTTGTATAAAGTGTGCTGTTTCTGGGTCCTCGAAGTGGACATGCTATCAATGCTCTCATCTGATGCTGACACCACTACGCTTGGTGTACATGCGCGTGGCCACGTTCATGGCTGCAAGCTCCTGGAACATGAGCTTGGCAGCGTATGGGATGATGATCTGTGCGATCTCGGTCTTGTTCTTGCAAGGTCTGCACTCGAACTGGTTCTTCTTGAGCGAACTGGAAAAGCGTTAGTAAACAGGTTCATCCATTTTAGCAGAGAGCAGAAAACTTACGCAATAGGAGTCATCAGGCCGCAAATCTCGCAGACGTGGACACGGAAAGCATCCGAAACGTCGAGCAATCTCTCCTTCAAGAAAGCAGAGGCACCGTGAGCGATCATACAATCACGCTCCATCTCTCCGAAACGCAGACCACCGTCACGCGCTCTACCTTCCACTGGTTGACGAGTCAAGATTTGGGTAGGACCACGGGCACGAGCGTGGATCTTGTCGTCAACCATGTGACGCAGACGCTGGTAGTATGTAGGTCCCAGGAAGACCTGTGCAGACATCTTCCTACCAGTGTGGCCGTTGTACATGACTTCGAATCCACGCTGTTGGAAGCCGTGTTGACGAAGCAAGTCGGAGATTTGAGTGACAGTAACGTCAGTGAAAGGGGTGGCGTCACCTTCTTGGCCACGAAGAGAACCGACCTTTGAAAGCAGACACTCAATCAAATGGGCAATGGTCATACGAGAAGGAATGGCGTGAGGGTTGATGATGATATCAGGGACAAGTCCATCTGCGGTGAAAGGCATGTCTTCTTGACGGTAAGTGATACCGATGGTACCCTTTTGACCGTGACGAGAGGCAAACTTGTCACCAATCTGAGGGATCTTTGTTGTTCGCGTACGAACCTTGACGAACTTCAGACCTTCAACGTTGGTAGTAAGAAGCACTTGATCGATGAGACCGCTCTCAGTAGAACGCAGAGGAGTCGAAACATCACGCTTGATGTGGAACTTGGTACGCTGGCCGAGCTCCTCAGCATCGGGAGCCATAGGTGCAGTCTTACCGATGATGATATCCTCACCAGAGACACGAGTGCCGGGTGCAATGATACCATCATCATCCAACTTGTCGTACGTTCCGTGCTTCATTCTCATAGTGTCTCCGCGAGTAGGCTTTTCGAACTGCTCTACAACTGACATACCGACACGCTTCTCTTGATCCATGTAAGCACGGTAGAACAGGGAGCGGAAGAGACCACGATCGATAGACGATTGGTTCATGATGACGGAATCTTCTTGGTTGTAACCACTGTAACAAGCGATGGCGACGATTGCGTTCTGTCCGGCAGGCAACTCTCTGAACTTGAGGTATTCCATGGAGCGTGTTGTACCGAGAGGCTTTTGAGGGTAGTAGAGAACGTTGGCCATAGTGTCCATGCGCACGTTGTAGTTGGTGAGGGTGATACCCATGGCTTGTTTACCCATGGCAGATTGGTAGGTGTTACGAGGCGACTGGTTGTGATCGGGGAAGGGAATAATGGAAGCGCAAATACCGAGAATCATAGCAGGGTGAATCTCACAATGAGTCCAGATTCTGACGTTGGGGTTGGGCTTGCTCTTGATTCTTCGGTGAGGATCAGTCACTGGCTCATCGTAGACGAGACCGGCTCTCATCTGGCGATGCTCATCGAGATCTTCTGGAGACATGATCATCATGGCAGCCTCTTCTTCTTCTGCATCCAGGTATTCGATGACTCCCTCACTAATCAAGTCCTTCCAACCATAGATTGCACTGTCACGCTCCTCTTCGCTCAAGCCGATAGTTTCAGTCTCTCTTGCGTTGAGCAAGTTGGTAATGTGCTGTCTGTTGAGGACGAGTTGGCCCTTGGTCGGACTTGCGGGATCGTTGTTGACAACGAACAACGGCCTCATGACACGACCAGCATCAGTGAAGATTTTGAACTCTCGCTCACGAACATCTCTGATGAGTGAGATCTCGAAAGAGATGGTGCCGTTACGACGAAGGCCCTGCACGACCTTGACGAGCTGAGAGGGATCTCTGTGGACACCGACCCACACACCGTTAACGAAGACCTTGGTGGCATCCGGGTTGTTCTTGGGCTCATACTCCTCAAGCAGTTCCATGTTTCGCTGGTTCATGAACTCAACGATAGGCTCAGCAGGGGTACCAACACTGACGTAACACATGAGAGACAAGTTCTTGACCAAACCGCAAGCTTGTCCTTCGGGAGTCTCTGCAGGACAGACGAGACCCCAATGGGTGTTGTGCAGCTGGCGAGGCTTAGCGATTTTTCCGTCACGACCGATAGGAGTGTTAGTTCGTCGCAAATGTGACAGTGTGGAGGCGTATGTGTATCTGTTCAAGACCTGTGACACACCGGCCTTTGCCGATGCGGCCTTCTTTTGATCTCCCCAGTTACCTGTGGCCAAACAGTAGCGCAAACCTGATGTGAGAATGTTTGACTTGACGGCAAGGGTAAGGTTGAAGTCTCTGCCTTGCTCGATGCAGCGGGAAAGGTAGACACGCATATCACGCACAAGTTGGGTGAACTTGAGGCGGAAGACCTGGGCCATCAGAGGACCAGCCAGATCGAGACGCTTCTTACCAAAGTGATCTCTGTCGTCTTCATCGCATCTGCCAAGGGCGACTTGACACATACGGTTGATCATGTAGCCAAGGAAGAAGGCCTTTCTTGTCTCACTACCCTCTCGTTGAGAGATGTGGGGCAGGAACTCCTTCTGCAAGATGTCGCGGGCATAACGAATACGCTTCTCCTTTGTTCCTGTCTGCTGACCACGTCTGCCAATGTAATCGAGAGCGAACTCACGGTCCTGGACGACGAAAGCTTCTTCCAAACATGGCTTGATCATCTCGCGCAACTGTGTGTCGTTTGCATCGTAGCAGATGCAGTCGAGAATTTGCATGTCTGACACGATACCAAGCGCACGGAAGACGATGGCGATGGGGATATCGGCCTTGATGTAGGGCAAGGTAGCCTTGATGACACCACCCATGTTTCCAGCCCTAGACTGATCTCCTTTCTGGTACCATTTCAGCTGCATAGATGACAGCAAGCGAGTACCCTTTTCGATGGCACTTCTGATTTCAGCAACGATTGGAGTGGGACTGCCCTTCTTCCTGAAGACCTGAACGATGTTGGCAGCACTGCGTTCTTGAGCGATCAGGACTTTCTCTGAACCGTTGATGATGAAGTAACCACCCTGATCGTAGGGGCATTCCTGGAAGGCGTAGAGTTCCTGCTCTGAGCGGTTGCGCAGAGTACAGATCTTGGACTTGATCATGACGGGCAGCTTTCCAATAAAGACACGCTCCTCCTTTTCAATAGCGTCAGGGTCCTCCTTTTCCCAAACTAACTCGGTCTCGTCATCTTCGTTCGGCACATGATCCGGATCGTCTTCGTCGTGATGTGCTGCGCCGATGCGTCTTTCACGGGCAACCAAAACACGGCTGGTCATGCCAAGGTAGATGGGACTCGAGTAGGTCAAGTTGCGCAGACGGGCTTCGTTGGGGTAGAGAGGGCGAGTAGAACCATCGCCTTCGGTGATGGCAGCCTGGGAGATGGTGATGTTGCCAAATTCGATTTCGTAGCGGCGCTTGACAATGGGGTCGATTTCGTTGTCGTCTTGCGGCGCATTCTGGTCGATGACGATGCGGCCCTGTTCGGTCACAATGTCCTGCATAGAGGTGCCGGCGAACTCATCGAACGAGTCGAGCTGTTGTGAGACCAGACCCTTTGAGTCGAAGAAGGACTGAATGACGGTCCAGCAGTCCTCGCTTGTGATGATGTCGTCCTCGTCGTAGTCGCTCTGGGCGGGGCTACCCACGCCGTTACCCCAGACGTCGGCCATGGTGGAGGATTGGTGTGATGAGATGGAGATGGGCGGAAGTGGTATGGGCGTGTTTTGAAGGCGGAGGGAGACGGGGATGCAAAGGCGCGCGCGCGCTCTGTGGCGACGAGTTCGGGGCGGATGCGATGTAACGACGCAGTGAAGCGGCGCTAGACGAGAGGGAAAAGGGCGTGGAGAAGAAGAGCGAAGTGATGGAAGATGGCGAGCAGGTCGAGGCTCTGTCGCGGCGAGTGAGTCGAGATGCGATTGCTGCTGCTACACGGCCACGCTCGACGCTGGTCGCGCCTGCTTCAATGAAGTCCAGGTCTTGGCATGCGTAACGTGATTGGCTCCACGCCCCGGACTGCTGCCATCTGGCCTCGAGCATCAAGGTTGCTTGCGACGCATCTCTCTTGTTGTTGTTTTTGCTGTTGTCCAAGTAGTAGTCTGTTCAATTCGCTTGCTTTGTCGCCATGTCTGTGCAACCTCTGAACGATCTCTGGGAAGCTGCTGCTGGCCAGCCTTACGAGCCCACCATTGGCAAGAACTCGCAGTTCACCGTCGGCATCACTCTGCTGTTCACTGGTACACACTATCTGTCTTTCATTGTCGTAGAATAAGAGAATCTGACGTTTGCAGCTCTCATTCTGTCTGGTTACTTCGGTCTTAGTATGCTATTTGCTTTCAATCCCAAGCTTTGTGCCTTGACTAACACCTTCCAGACCCCTCGCTCAAGAACCTCCCCCTGATCGGCCTGCCCGCTTCTCTTGCTGCTGGGTACTAAACCTCCTTATCCTCACGAATCATCGACGTTGCTAATGCTGTTCAGCTTCGGTGCCGTCTACATGATCTGTGCTGTAGGCGTCTACGTTTGAGCCCTTGCTCTTCTTCTTGCCCGCCTCGTTCTGCTTCCGCTATTTGAGATACCCATACCAAAGAAACACAGCCTTCTTACACACCTTATGCATGCCACCAATCGAGAGATAGCCGTGCTTGAGCTATTGGTCCGCTCTGAGCACATGAGTCCATCATACAAGAGCATTCATTGCAAGAGCTGCAGAATGGATAGAAGAATGGACGGACCGACACAAAGACGTGCATCGTTGCGATTTGCACTATGGTTGAAATCGCGAATGCACGAGGCATGAAAGCCATCGTAGTTGCCTAAGGCTGACTAAGCTTGGCACCTCCAACGCTCCATCTTCGAACCATCCATCTCGCGTGATCGTCTAGCATATAAATCAATCCAGCACAAAACTCGATTCAAACTCCAACCCTTGTGAATCCCTTCCAAACAAGTATAATCGAACTCGAGAACGCGAATCTCTGTAAAAGTGATCGCAGCCTGAATATAATTGAAGACCCGCTCGCCACTGCTGCAACACATAGCAACATGGCATCAACGAACCTATGCCTTTTCAGTGCCGTTTCTCCAGCAGCCCGCGATTTGACTCTTCTGCTAAGATGCATTGCATTCGCTTCCAAAACCCAAGTCCGCTTATCACCGGAAGGACTACGATTCAGTGCTCAAGAGACGAGTGTGATGGAAGGCAAGCGTTTTCCAACAATTTTGGTACACTCTCTGACTGTATACAGCCTTTGTGTTCCTCTCGAGGTCCCTTTTCACAACTTGGAGTTACCAAGATCCGGAAGCTCCTGAGGACGACCCAGCAGAAGACGCCCCTACACATCCCACCTTCCAAATCTCTCTTCCTGCCTTGCTCGAGACACTACAGATATTCTCTCTTGGTGACAGTAATGCTTTTCGACAGCAGCAGGATCCATACGACACATTCACCGCTCTCAGACAGAACCGCAACGCGAATAATCCGTTCTCCGCCTCGGCTCTAGGATCTTCTGGTCTTTGCCGCATTTCGTACGAGAACCGCGGCAGTCCTCTGTCAATACAGCTGTCCGAGTCAGATATCACCACGAACTGTGATCTGACCACTTACGAAGCCGAAACGACTGAAGACATTCCGTTTGATCGAGAGACATTGGCCCTCAAGACCATCATGCGCTCTGCACATCTGGCTGATGCCATATCAGAACTCGCGTCCACAAACCCCACCAGTCTGTCCTTGATTGCATCTCCGACAGCGCCTTACATGTCGCTCTCAGCTACAGGTCCTTTGGGCTCGGCCACTGTCGATTTCAACAAGGACCAGGATCCTCTACTGCTCGAGACATTCCAGTGTCCAGCTCGCTTCCGCACGACTTATAACTTCCGGCACATCAAGGCCGTGTACCGCGCCATGATATCTGCTACGAAAGTCAGTGTCCGCGCGGACGAGCAAGGCGTCTTGAGTCTGCAATTCTTGATCGAAGTGGATCCATCAGCACAAGCAGAACCAGGAAAGGAGGGTATTGCTTTCGTGGACTTCCGCATTGTGCCTCAGGTCGACGGAGAACTTCCAAAGGATGACTCGGAAACCGATGATGAATGAGAAACGATAGTTGTATCGATAGATCACAAGCGGTTACTGTCCAGAAATATAGTACTCACAGCGAGTAAAACTCAAACCCACACTTTTTCACATAGATTTGAGGGCATTTTGACACCTAGATGAATTCATCCCTTGTGATTTGCAGGTTCAATCTTCTGGCTTCTTCTTCTATATTACTATATACAGACATCATGTCTTCTGATTTCAATACGCACATCCATGTCGTCCTTTCGTCGTCATATCGACATCTCGTTATCGTTCAAGCAAAAAGAAAAAAAAAAGAGTAAAGACGTCAAAATCGCTCGCTCGCTGGTTACGCTCTCAGAAGTAAAAGAAAGGAAAACTATCGTCGTTACTGCGGTGTCTTTCCACCCTTGATTTCAGAGCTGCTGGTCTTTGGGAAGGCACTGAGGTGCTCCGTGGAGTAGAGGCAGAAAGGCAGGGTTGGATGAAAATGTGACAGTGGTTTCAGTGGAGATGTGGATGTTCGCGGCAGCCACGCTTGTAGTCGCAGCAGCGTTGAGTTGAACTGTTGTTTCTGGGACGACGGTTCTGGACATGTGTTCGGGGTGTCGATCTGATTCAAACACTTGGCTAGAAAAAGAGTGTTCGTCGGAGCCACCATCTTCTTGTGGCTCGAATGGGTCTTGCTTCCACATAGGATGTCTCTTGCCATGGCCTACATCGATTCGCGGCAATACAGCCGGCGGGATCGGGGACTCGTCAACTGCTATGGCTTTGCTTGCAGATATGACAGACTCTTGTGAGGCAATCATGCCATAAAAGGTCGACGCCAGTAAAGACAGGGCGAGGAAGAAGATGGCGACATTTCGGCGATCGCGCAATACAAGGTAGAGGTAGTTACGCAAGAGCAATCTCAAGGGAACATCTTTTGGGTGGTAGATTGGCGGAAGGTCGTTGTCGAGCATGGATACAGGTCTGGAATTGATAGGCTCGAGCTGGGCGTCCAAGGCATGATGCGTTTCTGTCGTTACCACAGTTGTTTCCTGGATGGGTGGCACTAGATGAGGTTGCACCTCTTGCTTCGGTATCTCGGCGGGTCGTAGTTTAGCAGTGTCCTCAACCAGCTGCATCTCATCAAGTTTTCTGCAGATGCGTTCCGAGATGCAGGGTCGAACCTCTACATCGACCCTCTCCATCTCAGACCAACAGGCTCCCCAAGCACCGGCGCGCATGAGACCATTTGCAGCATAGACTCTGGTGTACCAAGCATCGCCCACATGGACTCGTTGACAGGTCTCGCAAATCGGAGTCTCTGCCTCGTCGTTGTAGCCGTCTGTCTCGTCATCCGTAATGGTATTGGGTGTACGAGGTCTGTACTGTCCATCGTAGCCGATACGCTCAGGAAGCAGGTCCAAAGCCTCGAGTACACTCTCTTCCAACAACTCAAACTCTTCTCTTGGATGGGCAATGAGGATGCCTCTCTGTGCCACCAGTCCTGAGGTCGCTGCGCGTAGCACTCCAAACTGTCTTTTCAGCTCCGGATGCAAGGTTGCATCGAGGACAGTGCGGTTCCAAGGCAGACGCGGAGGCAGAACTGTGATATGCAGCAGAACTAGAGGAGCGGGTGTTTCTGGTAGAGTCTCATGATGGAGGACATCCTCTCCTCTGCTTCTGGGACGGCGACATTCGTCTCTACTTCTAGGGCGATGCGAAGTGTGTTTCGGAGGTCGCAAAGAGGATGGTGACAGGCGTTCAGGCAAAGGCGAGCGACGGAGGCTTCCTACACGATAAGCAGGTCGAGGTTTGGCACTCGAATAGAAAGGTCCAGGTAGATCAGAGTCGGAAGGCCAAGCCGAATCCGGAAACGAAGAAACGGAAGTCGCTGTGATGTTTGAGATGCGGCGTTTCGGATCGTCCTTGTCGTTGTAATCATAGTAGTCGTCGGTTTCAATTGTGACTGAGATGGGGCTGTCGGCCCTATATCCATCCGATCCTGCCATAGGGGCTCACTGACATTCCAGACTCAGCAACGGTAGGAATATCAAAAGTTTGTTCCGAGCAAGGAGAAGCAAGGGACCTGATCGCGGGTCACGGAGCTGGGGGTGGAGAGAAACGTTGTTGTCTGACAGCTGCCCCAGATCTGTTGTCAGGCCAACTCACCATGACATCCTTGCCAGACAGATGCTCAACCTCATGGTTTAAGTTCCGAACGGTCTTCTACTGTCCGTTACACTCTACTTGCAAATACTCGCTCTTGGTTTCTTGCCCTAGTTCAGATAGAATCATTCCAATCATGTCAAAGCATAAAGCATCTTTGAAAGAAAATCGATTCCCAATGGATTAATTGATCGTTGGAGCATATAAGAATCAGGCTTTGAGATATCATTGTTGTCCACATCTAGACCAACCAGTATATACCCAGAAAAAGACAAAGAAAAGATAAAAGTATGTACATGTTGAAAGATCGTGGCATCATGACTTTTCCAGTGCTGTGGTCCATATTGTTTTTTCATCCCTTCAAACATCAGGAAGTAGCAAGTTCGGTTGTGTCCTTTTCTCATCGTTCCCGCTCCAGATGCGTGCACTGTATGCCTGTCTGGCTTGATGCAGCTCTGCCAGTAGATCGCTCTGTGAGTCGCGTCTCTCAGACTGTACAGTATCGAATTGAACCACGACTTCGTCCGAGCCAGCCCTGGACGTTCTTGTAGAGAGATCGTGCATCTCAACTTGTGGCTCGCTCTTCGCGCGAGACTTGCCCTCCGAAGCGAATCCGTATTGCGCAAATTCGCCGCGTTGGGGCGATTGTGGTGGTGAGGTAAGACCACTTCGAGATTGAACGCCACGCTCCGCAGTAGACAACTTGTTCTTGTCAGAGGCGCTCGAGAGTTGAGAGCGGGTGCGGTCTAGGAGAGTCCTAAACAGCGGCCTCAGAGTTGCGAGGCATGCCGCTGTAATCCCCAAGCCGGGTTCGATGGTGGATACGATCGCGATGCTGGACGCATTGCTGAAGAAAGTCGTGGCGTCCTGGTCGCCAGAATGGAGGGCACCGATGTAGAAGAGACGAACCACTGATGCCACACTGCCGAGAACACCAATGACCAGAACAAATACCACTGACCACTTGTCTCTGACACTCATGTTGGCTTTGCGGATGACCAAGATCGGAAGAGACACAAAGATCCAGTCGGTCAAAGCGTTCATGACTCCGTGAAGATAGTTCATTGGCCCCAGAGTACTCCAGGCCACACATTTGCCTTGCACTTTGTGGAGGAGGTAGTTCGCCGGATCACCGCATTGGAACACAGCAACAAAGAAGAAGCTGAATGTGTATACGGAGAAGATGACAGTACTGACGATGATGACTCGGCGCTGCCACTTTTCCAAAACCTGTTTCCTGAATCAGCAAGGCCAGCAGAAGCCAGAGAGCAAAAAGGCTTACAATTCGCAAGAAGAACACTGCCAGCGAAAGTTTCAGGGACAAGCTGGTGAATAGGTAAAAGGCGAACTCAAGGACGACATACTACAACTTGTCAGTACATATCGAAGGTCCATATGATTGTCACTGACCTCCAAGGCGTTGGAAAGCGGCCGTGGCATCTCCAAGTTGTGGTTTTGCTCCATCCACGCGATGTGTACGAGAAAGGCGGCTTGACAGATGAAGCTGTTGAGTGCAAGCAGGATTAACCAATCGTCCCACCCTTCGACGAAATTAGTAAGTTGAAGATTATGCTTAGTCGTTCGACTCACCCAAAGCACGAATCATATAGCCCCTGACGAAGAAACGTAGAGTTGTGAATGTGATTGTGACCGCAAGGAAAGCAGCAGCGATGGCCACCAAGGCTTCCGAGTGATAACTTGATGGTGTGTGATAGCTTGCATCCGGGTTCCAGGCGTTTGCGACCCTGGCCATTATGTGGGAGGTCATGATCGGATACAGTGGGTCCACTGCACTTCCGACGAGCTCGATAAGAGCCACTTCAAAATTAGATTAATGTAAAGCGTAGGAGTTGCCTGTCAGAATACTGAGGCAAGGAAAAAGAGGGTGGAGAATAGCAATCGAGCAACCAAGGGATCGAATAAAAGAGCGTGACGAATAGAGACAGCACACGAGTTGCGAGAAGCAAGAAGGAAGAAACTTATCGGGACAGCACATGATCCTATGTATATGCCAGGCTTATGACTTCAGTGCTGGAAAGAGCAATGTTCTGACAGTAGGGTTAGATAGCGGCATGACTAGCTCGTTGCTTACATGGCGAGACATGTGCGATGCCACGTGTGTTTTAGTTCATCTGAGGTTAAGTGTGGACGAACTGCCCGGCAACGTGAAACATCTCGGTGTGCCAGCGGAACTTTCTCTGCACCAAGCCCAAAATCAGCATCCTGGGCATGCAAAGGCGAAGCTAGGCACTACCGAGGAAGGCAGGCTTGCTAATGGTGGACCTGATTTCGGTAATCATCCTCTTTTTCAACGGCCGTCGCTTGCTGAATTCATGAGCTTTGCTTAACACAAGCTTTCCACGCGAGCTGTCTCACTAGAAGCTTGCGAGAAGGTTGCAGTGTACATAACCATAACTTACGGATACTCATAAGAACCCAACGCAGAGGTAAGGCAGTCGCATAGCAAGCCCATGTGCAAGAACGGACGAGCGACTTGTACTTGGGCAGAACCATAATCGAACAGTTCAATCCCCACAGCTGATCCTCGTTCCCTTTACAGGAACGATAAGCGAAGCGGCTCTACCCTATTCGGTCCAATCATCTTATACAGAGGAATAAAAAGTCCAGGGCAATTGAAGAGTTAGACTTCCACGAGGCGCTCACATATGACCAATCGGTATGCATATATCATCCCGATCCGGAGCCCTACAAAGCCAGCAATCTTAAATGAGTTGGCTGAACGAACTCGCTCCCGTCGCCGTGAGTGAGGCGATGAGAATCGATTCTCTGGTAAAACAAAGATTCAAGCATAGACGTAAGACTGGTATGGACGGTGATTGTTGTAGGCAAACGGTAACATTGAAAATGACGACGTTGGTCGAGGCGGTCTGGTTGTCGCAGTCGAAGATGTCCGAGGTTACCGACTCCATGCAGCCGTTCGAGAGATGCGGTACCGACCTGGAAACTGCCCCTAGTTTGAACGTTTGTCCAACGTCGAAGAAAAGAACTTCGCCAGTGAGAGAAAGAAGGCTGAGAAGGGAAGAACGAGGGTGAAGCGTTCGGTAGACTCCGTGCATGTTGCTAGCCGAGAAGTGACCCTGCCCTTCGCGTCCGAGTGCCGCCCGAATCCTCCTTCTGCAAGACCCAGTCGATACGGGGAGCCGATGTCAATCGCAACAATCGTTTATCAATGTGTTAACACTCTGGAGATGAACATCTGAAATGCCTCCACCATCACGTGCTCACACTACCGCGACTGGCTCATACCAAGTGCGTCAGAACCGAAATGCAAGAGCAAGGCATTCGCTGGACAATACTGGCTTCTCCATTGATAGCTCTGAGCTTCCGTCGGGCCTGATTGTCGACTACAGTATAGATGATGTGGTAAGGCCAGGAAACATTGCCGAGCTGGGTCGTGGTCAGCAAACAGAAAACATCCATCTAGACGATGACGAGGAGGACGATGGAGAAGCAGATATAGATCCTGAGGAGGTAGATCTAGGTAAGGCAAACACTTTCCTTGTTCATTCCTGTGTAGCGTCTTGAATTCTCCTGTTGCTTGTGTTTCCAGGATGGATCGACTGGTAACGACACTCCTTCCTGCAAAATGTCAAACCATGACTTTCGAGACACACATTATCTATCGCGACTGTCAACATGACCATTGAGATCGCTCTTTCCCGTCTGATCAAGCGTCGGATTGACTCTCAGAGATATGGCTTATCTTGATAGCTACGGATTGAGCACTCACTCCACCTAAAGTGTCCGTTTGCCATCACTCGATAGGACCTCGACAAGATAGACTGCGCAGCCGCAACGAACATAAAATCAATCCCGACAACTCGACCATACCATCATGTCATCAGAAGTCTCCGATATCGATTCCTCCGTCCTGTCGTACCGTTCGTCTGCCTTTCTATGCAGCACCTTCCCTTGTCTTTCAAATCCATCCACAATCCCTTGACCATGCAACGCCAACTTCACAGCATAACCCCAAGAGTACGCAGAGATCTGACAAGTATCATAGATGGTGCGCATTCAACAAATGGTGATCCGCTACCTCCTCGCGGGTTGAAGGAGATTTCGTCGCTGGCATCCTGGACCGTCAGCACTAGCAAGCCTGGCTGTGGTGTTGCTGCCCTCCGCCACCCATCCTCCTCTCTCTTTTGGCAGAGTGACGGTCCTCAGCCCCATCTCCTTACCGTACACTTCTTCAAGCAAGTTGCCGTCGCCCACATTCGCATCTACCTCGACTTTGAGAACGACGAGAGTTACACGCCTACTCGCATGCAGTTCTGGGCCGGCACCGGTCTCCATGATCTTATTGAGTTTGCCGACATGCAGTTCGAGCAGCCTCGCGGTTGGATCCCCGTCGACTTTTCCCAGGTCGGCCCCATCGAAGAGGAAGACAATGAAGACCTCGACGCCATCGACTGGAGCAAGAGACCATTGCTCCGCTGCTTCATCCTTCAAGTTCGCATTCTTGAAAACCATCAGAACGGCAAGGACACCCATCTCCGCGGCCTGCAGATCTTTGCTCGTGACGAGAGAGCCGAGGAAGACACTGGCTTGATGGAGGACGATGGTGATGCCAAGGACGGCGCGCATACCGATAGAATGGATATGCCTGTTCGCTCCAAGGAGAAGCGTAAGCGCTCAGAAGGCTTGCCTAGGCTCAAGAAGGCTTCGTTCATGATGGAACCAGAGTTGAGATGATGATGTTACAGCAACACATTCGTTTTGGTACGAGGTGCTACCACCAAACACATCGTCCTCAACCCTCAGCGCGGCAGAGCGTGGTTCATTTCATTGACATAGAGCAGAAACGACAAGGGCAACAATTATTTCACATCAGAGACAAGGATAAGATCTGTTGGCCGTTGGCGTTCAAAAGAAGATGCCACCATGGGCTAAAATTAAAATTAACATTATTGAAAGTTCTCGGTGTACCTTTCCCGCTGTGTATGCGTATCAAACGCGATATCGTGCGCTCACTCTGTCGCTCTATTCCTTGTGTTCTGGATCCAGTCCAACGAACCGAAGGTGTGACAAATGAAAATCTCCCAAGACGGGACCACGAGGGGCAGTGAAACTAACAGCAGCCTCTTCGTCTGGGTCCATCAAGTCTAAAGACCTCTTCCCATTCACGCAGGCCGGAAGCCCACTGACCTGTACCCGCTCTCTTTCTCCGTCTTCTCGGACCATCCATGCCGCTCTTGATACTGCTTCCTCCATCATCGACAGCCCAGGATAAACTGTCGCCGTACTGGATGCCAGAAAGCGGGTCATCGGGATCGATCTCGCCCAGTTCAATCTTTGCCAGAATCATGCGAGCAAGACGGTTGAACAGCTCGTCCACACCATCACCATTGAAGGCTGATACCTCTACAGCAAGGGGAATGGTTTGTGTGGTCGCCCATTGTGTCGCTTGGGTGGACGAGACTTGTCGGCCATCGGGGGCAAAGGTAGCGCGTGCGCCGTTACCACCTCGTGGTATGGTGCCTCTAGAGGCGATGCTGTCGAACCTGCGCGAGTCGTAGCTTGAAGGTGTCTGGCCGAACGGCGGTGAAAGAGTACCGCTCTCTTCGAATTCGTCGTCGCTCTCTGCATCACTGTCGACAGGATCGGCAAGGTCGGCCTTATTACCCGCCAGCAGTAGCGTCAAATGCGGACTCGCCAGAGCGCGGGCGTCGTTCAAGAATGTGCCCAATTGCGCAAAACTATCCCTGTTCGTGATGTCGTAGACCAAGATTGCGCCAGCAGCACCACGATAGTAACTCCTGCTCACACTCCTGAAGCGTTCGGTGCCAGCAGTATCCCAGAGTTGCAGCTTTATTCTCTTCCTGCGGTTGCCGTCGCCGACTTTTACGATTTTGGTAGCGAATTCGACGCCGATGGTTTGGGAGGAGAGGATGCGCCAGGAAGAGTTGACGAAGCGATGCAGGAGACAGGATTTCCCGGCTGATGAGGGACCAAGGAGGATGATCTTTGCGAGATAGTCGTACATGGAGCCGAGCTCAGACTCTGGCGGGAGGGAGCTGTCGGGTGTTGTAGTCGAAGCGTTTGAAGGACGTCGTTGTCGCGGCATGACTGCGGTCGTGTGTACTTGCTATGTTTGGCAGGGTTGGTGGTGTTGGTGTGACCTTTGGGGACTCGGAGATAAGAGGATTGTTGGCCGGGGGTGTTGCGCTTTCACGTGGACGCTGGATATCGAAGAGACGTGGTGTTGGATGGCTATGGGTGTCAGGTGGTCGAGTATGATGTAGGAGTGGTCATGTGTCGTAAAATGCAAAAGCAGGGCAAGCGGTCAGATATGCTAAGATGCAATAACAAAGGGCGTCTTCAAGGAGATTCGATAGGCCAAATTGCGGTGGCCTGTTTCAAGCCCCAGACTTTTGTTGAAAGAGCGTCGGCGGCCTTCACGTGGGCGCCAAACTTCTCGGATATCGCCGTTACCTGTCCATGAGGAGAGAGCTCCAGCTTCAACTTCTCGCCCTCGTCTTTCTCTTTTGCGTTTCGCAACGGAACGCTGTATCTCTTCTCAGCAACGTATCTTGACTGCTGCGACTTATCTTTGAGATGACCGGATTGCGATTGAGTCTTTACCGAACGTGACGTGGCTCGGCCCTGAGCTGTCGCGTGCTCGCGTTCCGAACAAGCAATGCACAAGGTCTTGTTACGGGAGAAGCAAATCAATCATGGTTGGTTGCATCCCTCGGGTCATCTGAAGCCTAGGGGCACTAAACATGGCAGAAGCATGTTACAAGTTGGTGTCGTCGACATCTCGACATCATATCGGCATAAAGTCTTTACAGATCCGTTGCCAAGGCGGCATCTCCGATGAAGTCATGTTTGATCGGGTAAGTGGTCTCGTGTGCGCTAAGTCCATCTTTCACATGTCTTTTCAAACAAAGCCCATCCTGCTTTTCCAATTCACTTCTATCCTCATTCCCTAGTCTGCTTGCTGCAATTCTCTTTCCCACCTGCTGCTCTTCATATCTGCTATCGCCTTATCTCCTACGTTACTCTGGTCTCGACCTCCGTCACCATGGTGGCCTTTCTCTCTCGCCTGAACCCGACCCCGGCATTCCCAGAATATCCTGGCCCTCATACTGTCGGTACTGTCGACGTCGAGATCCCTACCGCCGACTTGCCTTCCACCGCCGCAGCCCCTGCCGACGCTGCTCCTACCGTCTCCTTCCGTATCTTCTACCCTTGCCAGAACCAAAAAGAGAGCGCCAGGCCCGTGAGATGGATCCCTTCGCCACAGCGCCCCAACCTCTCGGCTTTCGCCCGTCTCCTTGGTGCTGGCTCTCGTGCCTCCGACTTCTTCTCCTACTTTCCAACCATCCTCTACTACATCTCCATACCCGCCCAGCGTAATGCTCCGCTCCTCGCCCCACCCACCACCAATAAGAGATGGCCTGTCATGATCTTCTCCCACGGTCTCGCTGGAAATCGTAATCTATATTCGCACGTTTGTGGATCTATGGCTTCTTACGGTCTTGTCGTTATTGCTATGGACCACCGAGACGGCAGTTCGCCCGTTCAACATATCCGTGCCACCGCCGACACTCCCGCCAAAGTCGTCGACGAAATCAAAATCTCCCACTCGCCAGCTCCAGAAGTCTACGCTGCAAGAGACAAGCAATTGCGTATCAGATGCTACGAAACTTCTTTGATTCATGCTGCACTACTCAAGATTGATCAGGGCGAGAAGGTGAACAACTTGGACGACAACTTTGCCCACACCAAGAAGGAGCGAGTCGAGGTCTTGTCGAGATTTGCTGGTCAACTCGACGTGCACACACCTGGCAAGATAACTTTCGCAGGCCACAGTATGGGAGCATGTACGACGGTTCAGTTCGTCAAGTCCATCTTCTATGCCAAAGAACGACCCCAGAACGCTCATTCTCCACTCATTGTTCCGACCGACCCTCTCTTAACTCGCCAAGTTACTTCTGCTTCTCCCGTACTGTTACTCGATCTTTGGACTCTGCCACTTCGCAGCCCAACACAATCATGGCTTCTGGAGCGTCCCATGCCATCATACGCAGACTCTTCAATCGGCGGTAAGAACATCCTCAGCATCATGTCGCAAGCCTTCTTCAAGTGGACTGGCAACTTCAATGACGTGCGTCGCACCATTGCACCGCCGAAAAACTTCTCTGGACCCAAGCCACACCTATTTTACCCGGCCACCAGCCAACACTTTTCGCAATCCGACTTCGGTGTGCTATTCCCTTTCCTCACCAGCAAGTTGCTGAAGACCGAGGACCCAGAGAGATTACTTCTGTTGAACACTCGCGCCATGCTGCAAGTCCTTAGGGATATGGACATTGAGGTTGCGGATGTCGGCGAGAAGAATCTTGAAGGCGAGAAGGAGGAGACAATTCTGAAGCCAAGTAAGACTGGACAAGAGACTGTCAAGGGTTGGGTCAGAGTTGCTGTATCGGATGCCGACAACAGTAACGCTGGCATATCGATCGAGCAGGACAAGAAACAGAAGCCTTCCGACGATAGCGAGGGCATGGACATGTAGTCGCATGAGCATCGTTCACAACAGCTTGGCGTTGGTTATCTCTTGCATTACACAGCATTCTGATTCTCTTTTTCTATGGGGTCTTAACACAGCGGTCGAACAGGACAGGCGTCACGGGGCTTGAAAATAGCGATGGGAGTTCATTATCAGCGATTTTAGAATGTACATACAGTTTACGATATCCTTACAGATCTTTTACCTTATTTTGCCATCCCAAGTTCTTATCGACTCTTGAACATTTCGACATGTTCCAACCATCGCTGCTTTGGAGTTGCTATTCTTGGGGTCACGCCAACCGCCCACCTCCCACATCTTCTAAGCGCCCAGAAGTCCCACCACGCACTCCTAGCGAAACACATTCTGAACTGACATTATGTATCTTATAGATGGGTATGAAGATCTGAAACGCGGTACGTAGCTTTTCCTTTGTGAACTGAGCGGCTCGAACAGCCAACCAGAGCACATGAAGCATAATTGTACCAACAATACCGCTACTGCACTCCTACTTCCAGCGGCTATGGTGGCTTTATGATGAAGGGCAAGTACGATTGTTCTGAAGCATAAGAGAGAGTAGGTCGCGGCCTTGTGTCGAACCTGAGATTCGTACCATTTCCTTGCAAGCACTGAATCCCCGAAACAACATTTCTTCCTCATTTTGATTTACTTCTCAATAATCACCACCGGAACAAAACTTTACACTTTCTCTGGCGAAAATCACCTGCCTTTTCTATCAAACATTTGCAAAACACAACCATGGCCATCCGACCAATCACCCGATCACCCCTCCTCCTCTTGACTCTCAGTATCTGCATAGCTCTATCCTCCCTCGTCATCTCGACTCATATTCTCTCCATCTTCCGAGAGGAACACGCATCAAACCCATGGTGGCTACCCATCTGGCACGCCCACTTCAACACCCATGGTCTCCTCGCTACCATAACAACTTCTTGTATCGTTTTCGCTGTCGACGTCATTTCTATGGGGTTGGTTGTGGCTGGAAATAAGACTGAGAAGAAGGTAAGCATCGTCTGACATTTTGAATATGTGGATGGTAGACTGATCAGAAACTAGAACAAGATGATCAAGTGGGCGACAGTGGTGTGTATGGCAGCGGCGGCAGTGGCAGCACTCATTGCCATCATCATGCCTGCTGTGGCCAACGCTGGCGCACCTAGCAAGTCGGATACCATTCAGACTTGGACATGTCGTTGGAAAGGCGCCGTGGGTGCACCCGAGAACTTTGGGCCTTTGTGTCGGGAAAGTGTATGTTGTTATTTGTTCCTTCTCTGCCTTCGCTCTGCCTTTCCACACACAATTCTCCACGAATGCACCTTCCAATTTCCTCTTTTAATGTTTACTGACATGAGAACTAGCAATTCTCCTCTTACGCCGCTATCCCACTTTTCATTGTCCATCTTCTGCTCTTGGTCCAGAGCATTCAGGATGCCGTTGCTGCACCTCAGCCTGAACCAACATATGATGAAGAGTTGGTCATTATTACCAAGAGCGTCGATGTCGCTACTACAGGTTCGACCGATAGTCCACGGATTAAGTAAAAGCACAAAGGATCAGAGGATGATAGTGAGGGGATTTTTCATTTCGATAAGAGAGTAACAAAAGTTGTATCAATACGGCATGTTGCAGGTGATGGTCGCTCTTGCTCTATCCAGTGCAAGATTCCTAGTTTGCAGCTCGCTTGATTATCCTGCAGAGAACCTGTACACACCACCAGTACTTTCGCTATACTGAGCAGTTTTATCTCAGTTGTAGAGAGTTCATATTTGATTGTGAACACTGTTCGATGTTAGTCGATATTGTCGTGGTATTTTCTATCCAATCCTCTCGACCTTGAAATTCGCGCTTTCATGTTGTAACCTGCTTACCAATCTTTCCAACTCACGCACGAAGGGAGTTCTGCAGAGAAGCAGAAATGGAGCAGTTCTGAAAGTTAGGCCGGCGATTGTGCTCACGATTCAACCTACGCTGTGTGCAGCAGGGGACGAACGTTATTGATATACCGAAAATTGATTGTTGCTGCCAGCGGTAAGCCTCTCGTGTTATCCGAACCAAAGGAGGTCCGCGATCGTTCACAAGGCGGCGGATCTCGTTCGACCGTCCCTTGAATCTTTCTTGCACAGCACTTTGAGGCATGTTGCGCGAACGACTTTCCGAAAAGGCGAGGAAAGTTGGTAGCTTCAGGCGAGGGATCTTGTCGGGTCTTGGATCGAAACTGTTAGGGTTCCAGGGAAGTCTTCGCTTGAGGTGGGTATTCAGGCTGACGATGCACACTCTGGGACGTGGGACTGTATGCTTCTCGATTGGTTCGTCCTTGTACCGACTGAGCAGAACCACGGCGTTGCGAGGTGGTAATCTCAAATAGCAGTGAGAATCTTCGAACCTGGTCATGAAGAACTTCTTGGGAACGTCTCGAAGGTTATACAGTACCTCGGCATATGATCTCCTGTCAGCATTCCACCAGGCCGTGTTGAGTATACGCCCCAGGTCTCCAGTAACAGCAGCTTTGCCTCTACGCATAACTTTGATCGTCTGAAACTGCCTAGGATGAACAAGATCGGTAGGAGTAGGATAAACCAGGCGAATGCGCTTGACATAACCTCTTAGCATGCAGTCGACAAGGTCCACAGCGAGAGACGGTGTGATAGCCAAGTTCTCGCCCTTGACGAGTACGGAAAAGGCCGACGGCTCAGCGGGCATTGTGATGGTAAGAAGCTCAATCCTGTGGCTAGTAAAAGACAAATGGATGTCGCGTAATGGTGGTGTGTATCTTTGGACGATGGCTTGCCAGGGTCGAGTCTCCAGGCGCACACGGCGGACATTGCGTCTGATGTTGGCGTTGAATTTGGAGTGGGTGAGGCTCATGACATCCGTGGTGAACTCATTGCTCGAGTAGAAGACACGAGAGGTTTCTGCATACATCTGTTTGTTGGTTAAGAATAATCTCAGGTGGAGTGGATCGCAGCGAGTGTCGTTCAAGCGACTGAGAGGTGAATGAAGATGAGGAATCCTAAGGCATCCAACATCTGGCTTCTCTGACACTGATAGCTTTCGGAAGTGGACGTGGTCGACAGCCAAAGCGTATCTCCAGATCATATCTCGCAACTCTCTAGGAAGGCCGCGAAAAGGCAGCTCCTGTGTGCGCTCCATTGCATGAGTCGATGAGAGATCGTGCCTATTGCTTGTGAGTCAACTTTCAACGCGCCTCCGTCACTCCACCCTCAGTTGATGATGGTGTCGCAGACGGGAGACGCATCAGATGTAGCGAGTTGTCTTGGTTGGTGTCTTGGATTGGAATCGTTGCGCGCAGCGTCGAGATGTTTATATGCTTGTCGTTGGCAACGTAGCGTTGTCCGTCACACGTTGCCAACAGAAGCCCGCCACTTCAGCCGGAGCAACTGGATCAATCGAAACCCTTTCCTCCCCGTGTGCATTATGTCACGCGGACAGCTATAGAAATGCACAGTTCGTTTGACAGAAAGGAAGTCTCCGCTGAGAGCCATAAAGTTATCGACTCTCTATTAACTTTACCACCATCTAGAAAGGACTCTGCATTTTGATGGCTTCAGCGCCGCGGATGTGTTGTCATGAGAGCAGGAGAGTGACAGAATTCAGCACATGGGGAGGTTACGATCAGACATCCATCCTATGTCTTCAGGACTTTCAGTTGTCTTCTAAAATTTAGCACTCAACATGTTCAATCAAGACTGCGGGATGACTTTGTCTCAACTTCTTTGTCCATTAACAATGTCTTTGTGTAGTTCGCTCGTCAATTGGAGTACATGCTGATATTACAACAACGTCCCGTTTAGTTCAAATAGGTGGTTCTTTCCTCAACGAACAAGAAGTTAACATCATCGCACATTGACACAGCAACGTTCACTATGCATAATTCACTCAACATACTTGCACAGCGTATAAGCAAGATCAGTGTTAGATCATCTCTACAGACTGACAATCCCCTGCCTACCAACGAGACAATCAACAAACCTCTGCCACTTCTACCGCACGAAATTCCCTGGAGCACAACCGGCCGACCAACGATCTCATTACCTGTTCCAGGCAGTTTCGTGGATCTATGTAAGAGCGAGGGATTGTCAAGAGAACCCCCACCCAACCATTACCCTGGAATAACCAAGAGGAAGCAGTCGGAGATGCCACTCTCGTGCCATCCTCCATTTCAGCAATCTTGGATCGAGGTTCAGCCTCTCCGTACTTGTACTATCAAAACCAGGACTAATCCTAGACCTAACGTCAAATAAAGCAGTACCGATGCACCAGGACTCTCAGGTAATGGATACCAGGAGCCGTCTCGAGCAACGTCTAGCCGTCCATATCATGGTATCCTACTGCCACCGCCACCGTCACCGCCGTCACCGCCATCAGCGCCTCTCCCAAAGATCTCCGAGCGAAGAAAAAGACCTCACAGTAAGTCTCCAAGAGCGAGACACCTGGCTATAACTCCGACCAACCTCTTCCAACAGCCTATTGCTCCACTGACGCCACACCACCATAAAGATGGCACATTTCGTCCCACCGGGCCCTCGTGTTCATCTGAACCTGACTTGACTGTCGGACTACGTACCCCTGTTGAAAGCATTCCCGGCCATAGCTACATCCCTCTCCCAGACGCCCTCCACGACCGTTGGGCCAAAAGGAAATCGTCACACGTCATTTTGGCTGACAACTCGCTTCAGCTCAAAGTTTTCTCTGAGCTCAGTGTTGAGCTCGATGAGGTTCTGGGCTTGTACACTACAGGGAAAACGGCGTAAACTGGTGACTGAAAATAAAGCCACGACATGCTAAGAAGATGTTGGGTTCGAAGCTACACATCAGAGTTAGAGTTAGGAGATGGTGAGTATATTGGGGTCCGGCTGGTCCGGAAGCCATGCTTGAACTTGTCACAAGATTCATTCACTACATTGGAAAGGAGCATTGAGTTGATTAATAGGTTTCATTTGTTGGTTGAACATCTTGCAGTTCTTATATACTGTATATCCATCCACATGTTTTGAAGAGAGATAGAAAAGAAATCGCTAAATAGAGTATTAGGTAAAGTCGCGAGACTAAAAGGTGAATAAACAAAGTCTGCTTTTCAGACAAAACATCGAAGGTCATCATCGCGTACAGAGTGAATTGAATTCATACTTCTTCCTTCATAGTGGAGTTCGACCAGCTGCCAACAGGTGTGAGATCGCGCATGTACTTGCCAAATATGGCAGTCTCGATATCTTGAGCCTCGGGTCCAGCCTTTGCTGCCTGATGGCGGAAGTAGATGCGCTTGGCCCACTTCCAAGACTCGATACCGATGAAGAAGATAAGAGTGGCGATGAAGACAATACCCCACTCCCATGAGATACCAGTGTGACGGAAGACATCGTGGTTGATCACAGGGATGTAAAGAATGGGGAAGATGAGGACAAAGCCAACGATAACGGCGGTGAACAGGAACTTGTTGCGCCAGACGTCAAACATCCATTGAGTGAAGTGGCGATCGGAGTCGGGCTTCATTCGGAAGAAGCTGCGACGGGGGTCGATCACCTCCCAGGCGAGGAAAAGCGAGAACCAAGTCAGCGTAGCAAAGCAGGTTGAGCGGGCACGGAAGACGACATCACACTCGGGAGACCAAGAGGCGTTACAACCAGTGGCAGGGATGCGACCGATGTTGCCATCTTCGAATCCGTAGAGGACGAGGCAGAAAGAGCATAAACAAAGTGCTGCGACCCAGAGACCATAGACAAGCATGTCTAGGAGAACCTCAAAGGTGAAGACACCACGCTTGAGACTTTGAGGGGGACGGCGCATGACATCAGGAACGGCTTCTTCGAAACTCAAGCCCATGTCAGGGAACGAACTGGTGACCATGATGATCCACATGATCTCGACAGGCGAAATGGGGAAGACGGAGAGGTCGTCGAGATCCTTGAAAACGAGGCCGATGAGCAAGATACATGCCTGAGCAATGTTCTGAGCGAGGAGATGGAGGATAAACTTTTGAATGTTGTCGAACATGCGACGGCCTTCCTCGACAGCGTTGAGAATACTGGCGAAGTTGTCGTCGGTCAAGACAATATCGGAAGCGTCTTTGGCAACGTCAGAGCCAGATTGACCCATGGCGATACCGACGTCCGCGCGTTTCAGAGAAGGCGAGTCGTTGACGCCATCACCAGTCATGGCAGCGAAGGCCTTGCGTCTGTGTAAAGCTTCGATCATGCGAACCTTGGTGTTGGGCGCACAGCGAGCAATGACCAGCGGGAGAACAGGAAGTGCGTCGATCTCGTCGTCACTGAGCTTGTCAAAGCCACTGGCCTCCATGACGATAGCATCCAGGACCTCCTTGGAGAGATCCTTCATGTGTGTAGGGAGAATACCGACGTCAGCAGCAATGGCCTGCGCAGTACCTTTGTGATCGCCAGTCAACATGTGGACAATGATGCCGGCCTCGTGAGCCTGGCGGACTGAAGAAGCAGATTCGGGACGGGGAGGATCGTAGAGACCAACAAGGCCACGGAAAGTCAAACCGTTCTCGATAGAGTTGCGGTCAACCTCCTCGTCCTTGTTGATCTCGCCTTCGAAGTCCTTGCTAGCCAGTGCCAAACATCTCAAACCAAGAGAGGCGATAGCCTCCATGTTCTGCAAGATTTCTTCCTGGATGGCGTCGGTCATCTCGACCGGCTTGCCGGATTCGTCTTGATGCAAATTTATGCAAGAGCCGATGACACGCTCGACTGCGCCCTTTGTGAATACCTGCTTTTTGCCGGTGGCAGCTTCCTCGAAGATGACAGACATTTTCTTGACGTCGGAATCGAAGGGAAACTCGGCGATCTCCTTCCACATAGGACTCTTACCTGAGATGAAAGTTGATCTGTTCCAGCCGAAGCGAGCGGCGAATACCTGGATGGCGATCTCGGTTGGATCGCCTCGCGCTGTCCATTTGTCGTCTTCATCCTTCTGGACGATGGCCAGATTGTCCAAAGCAGCCACCCTAAGGAAGTGCGCCAGATGTTCGTTATCCTTGAGTTCTTCGTCGTAAGCAACGACATCATGCTTCTCTTGGTCGGCTTTAATGTTCCTTGGTTCTTCGCGGCTGAACTGTAGTTCACCGACAGTAGGATTGGAGGTCTCATCAGTCTCTCCGATCGAGTATGTACCTTTAGCAGGAATCCAAGCTCTCTTGGCCATCATCTTACCTTGAGTAAGTGTGCCGGTCTTGTCAGAGCAGATGTCAGTGACACCGCCGAGAGCCTCGAGCGAGCGAAGGTTTCTGACGATAACGTGACGCTCGACCATTCTTCGGGTACCGGCGGCCATACAGATGGTAAGAATGACAACGAGGGATGCAGGGATCATACTGAGGCCAGTGGCAACAGCGTAGATGATGACTTCCTGCTGACTGCTGAAGTTGTTGGCGGCCTCGACGATGACGGCGCAGATGACAGCAATGAAAAAGAGCAGTACTGCGAGTCTAGAGAGCTGTTTTTGTAGGGGAGTGCCAACGTTGATACCAAGGAAGCGGCCAACGGCATCCGAAAACGTCAAAGTCCATGCTTGAGCATATCTGTGAGGCCTAGCGGTTCCATCGGGCTTGCGCTTGACAGGTCTGACTCTAGAATCCTTCTTGCGGAGTGCTGCGGCAATCGACCCGATTTCGGTGAACATGCCAGTGGCATAGACGATGCCACGAGCACGGCCTTTGGTGACGACCGAGGAAGAGTAGGCAACGTTGAGACGGTCACCGGGTCCGGTATCTTGGTCGAAAACGGCGTCGGCGTCCTTTCTGACAGGTAGGGACTCTCCAGTAAGGAGGGCTTCGTCGGTTTCGAAATTGACTGCTTCGATGAGTCTGACGTCTGCGGGTACAGTATCACCTGGAAAGGTTAGTTTGTCTCGTTCATAAATGGATACACTTTGCACTTACCAGTCTTGATCTCAACCATGTCACCAGGGACGATTTCTACTGTGGGAATATTGACGGTCTTTCCGTCACGGACGGCATTGGCGGTGGGAGAACTGAGTGACTTGAGCGAATCCATGGTCTTCTCGGCCTTGAACTCTTGCATGAATCCAATGACGATGTTCAGTCCAATCACTGCTGCGACAACGCCACCTTCGATCCATGAGCTGATAGCAAAACTGACGATCATGGCCATGATGAGTACCTGTTATCACTTGTCAGCGAGACCAGATTGCCACACCAGCATCTTGTACCACATACCAGCGTCATCGCGTTTGCGATCTGACGGATGAGAATCTTTCCAGGTTCAACACCACCAGCGTCACCCAATTCGTTGGTGCCATATTTGCTGTGTCGTTCTTTGGCTTCTGCTGTGGAGAGACCGTTCTCGGCGTTGGCCTTGATGTCCTCTGTAACTTGGGAGAATGTGAGTGCGTGAGCAGGCTTCGAAAGGCCATTGCCGTTGGCCTGGCCAGACACGTGCTGGTCGAGTGTTGTGTCTTGTTGTTTGCCCATGTTGGTGATCTGGGCATTAGGAGTAGTAGATGGTCAGGTGCAATGACGAGAAGGGGCCCTCGCGTGCCTTATATGTGGCATGATCGCATGTATTCTCTAGCGGAGGGCGGACTTCCACCCTTGGCACCCTTATCTTCCTCTGGATGTTTATGCTGCCAAGCAGACATACGTACAATGGTACCCACGTTGTTCTGAATCCCTTCCTCAGGATAGTCTTGGAAGTTGTAACTATCGTCAAGGGTTTGAGTCAATATCCAATAAGGTGTCGTGTGGTTGGAACCATGTTTGCATGGCACCAAGAAACTCAAGAAACTGCCTTGGCATCTGTCATCGACCTACCTGTTCGTCATCTGTCGCGGTGTAAACGCGCGATATCTAGGCGTGTACTATAGCTAGAAGGACCTGGATACTTGTATGTCTATGCCTTGTTGGCAGCCTATTGGTGTGTCAAGATGATATGGCTTGTGGTGAAGCGGAGGATGGTTAATGGATTGTCGTCCAAGATTGGCCAAGATCCCGCGAATGCCAAGAACTGTTCCGAGCCCGCGGAGTTTTGCTTTTGGCTCAGTGCCATGGAGGGCGACCCGGGGTAACGGCACACGTGCCAACCTTGTGGTAGATACGTGATATGTGATGACTGTGAGCTGATTGCAACGACTGCGAAGGATCGCGATAGTGGCGATAGGAGCGATGACAAGACCGAGCCCAGACTGGAGTTGGCCGATAACCGAAGATACCACTCGGCGTGCAGGGTGCGATGATGCGCAAGTGTAAGGATGCGATGCGGATATGAGGCTTCTTCAATCTTGCGGTTGGATGTCTGTCAAGGTGTATGGACTCCGATCTCGACAAGCTTCTCTTGGGCACGTGAAATGCTTGAGACCACGAGAGAGAAGAGATGAGCAGTCGATCCGGAACTGTCAACCACGGGACTAGCAGATCGCAGAAGGGAGGAAAGGGTTCTGGATGCGGAACATGACTTCTTCAAATATCCAAGGCCTTGCGCGATTTTCGATATATGCCGCAGGGCAGTGCAGGCATCTTGGAGATAGATGGACATCCAAGACACGGCAACTCGAGGGTAGTTGTCAGCATGGTTGCGTTGCTTGCGGAATCATTATCAGAGCCGAGGAGGCAGTGCAAGTACAGCGTATGACGAAGCTGGAAATCGGACAGGGTGGCTGGTCGGTCTTAGCGAGAAGGAGCAGCCAGAACCGATTCAATTCGTGCCTTTCTTGTCAAGACTCGGCACTCAAACGTGGCGCTGACCAAGCCCTCGACCTACAGCACCATGGTATCATGATAAGATCTGAAAAACTTATCTGCTCGCTTGTAGATTGCGCTTGTGGTTCGCGATCGAAGACCTAAGGATCAGTCTAGTGGCAGCCCTTATGGAGGGCAACCCACAAGCACGAGGGCAGCCATCGCGTATCTCGTTTCAGTCGCTGGAGGTGGACCTAAATTTATGAGCTGATCCGCTGAGGTTCCCATCCATCTTACCAATATCACCGCTTACCAGAACTGGACTCAGGTCGCGACGTAAGCGTTGTGGTAGAGGTTGCCAAGATGATCACAAGTGTACAGAGGTAGAGAGTGGTATACGGCGTGTCCGACCGGCAACGTAACATTTCTTACCTCAACACCGGACAGCTGGAGTATGACACCTGACTGCAGAATGCAAGGCACCCTCCCACATCGTGGAATTTACGAGCCAGTCAGCATGGCCCGGATGTGACTTTGTTTTGCAAGAGTGCATGCCAAGCTAATCCTTTGACACTAATTATAGCAATTTCTGGACTTCTTCCAGGTTCTTATCCTGCATTTTCCAGAGCAATCACCTCTTTCAGCTACTCCCGATCAAGGTCTGCCTTCTGAGAGCCTCCACAGTACACGATACTTCGTATTGTGGCGATTGTGGCTTAAGACGACTCTAATTTGACACTTCCGAGCTATTCCATACCTCGCAAAAGGATTGGTAAGAACCGTAATGCTGCCTCACCGCATCACACCTCTAGCTGTTGATGCTACGTTCGACCATGAGGCGTAAACCCCAATCTCAACAAATGATGCATTGTGTCTATATGGGTAGGTAGCTCTTGCCTCTGACTAGTATATTAAGTGCGGTGAGTGTGCACCAAAAAATCTCTTTCTCATCCACAACAAATAATCACAGCTCGCTCTTGATCATCCTCTCATTGGAACTACATTCGCTTCTAGCTGAACATTTTGTCGCTGTTACCATCTCCAAAACTCCATCACTCCAACAATATCAAGATCAAACCCGACCATCGATACACAATCAAGATGCATTTCACCACCACCTTCGCAGCTATCACCCTGCTGGGAACTGCTTCCGCACTCCCTGGCAAATTCCAATTTGAGAAGCGCACGGCCGCTGATTGCGAGACCGCCTACAATGCTTGCCGTACGAAGTATTTGGCCAACATGTCTACTTGCGCGTCCGAGTATGCATCTTGTCTAGGATACAACCCTTTCATCTACACAAACACCAAGCCTTTCCCCCTTGATTCTTCTTACCTTTACGGTCCTACCGGTTCTGTCAACCCTCCCACCAGCTCTTCGGTCGTCGTCAAGCCTACAACCACATCCGCAGATGGCAGCACAATTACCCTGACCCACACTATTCCTGTCGATGTGACCACCACAATCACATCCTTCGTACCTTGCTCAACGGCTGTGATGTCGAACAGCGAGACCACCTTCTTCAGCACTTGGTTGACTGTGACATACCTCACAACGAGCTACAAGACTGTCACAACCAGCTGCGAAACAATCTACCCTACCTCTACTTTGATCCTGCCTCCTGCCACCTCTTCGTCGGCTTGGTCTACTCTGGTCTTCCCTTCCGAGACCACTCTTCCTGCTACCACCGTTACTGGACAGGCTTCTGGCACTTGTGCTGCACCCGAGACTGTTTACGAGACTGTCATTTCCTACGTGACCATTTCCGGCAGTGACCACAAGACCGAGAGCACTCCCTCTGCCACCAACACCCCTATCCAGCCTGGCTCTACTCTCAGCTGGTCTCACACTGGCTCTGCCAGTGGTGCAGCCAAGCCTACTGGATGGGTCAAGCCCTCGGGACACGTCAAGCCTTCGGGATACGCAAAGCCCTCGGGATACTGAGTGGCTTGTTCATTCAGCTCGGCCAACCCACTTGACTGGACAAATTGTACATGATTGATATACAACTGTACAGATACGACTATCGTACTCTTCACGACACTCCTTGATGTTTTCTAGAAAGTTTGGGATAAAAAGCGACAACAGGTTGGCATAGAGGCGTTTTTCGGTCTTAAGATCTGCTTGGTTCACTACATCTTTACATTCTTACCATCTCTCTGCTCACGCACTCATCTAATGTCTTTTTGCACTGCTTTTTGAACTCCTCTGCTGTACATAAGAACATGGCGATCGCTCAAGTATATATTTGATTCTCAGAAGAAACTATACGAAACACTCCTTTTTCGTCTCTTGTTCCCTCTGCCATATTCCTAGACATAGATGTCCAAAGAAGCTCACTACTTCTTGAAGCTCCTAAACGTGATGCTGATACGAGGTGACTCAGAAGCAGATCTGGGAACACCGTGTCGAAAGAACTTTTGCGTATGACCACCCATAGTCAGAATGGAACCATGAGGACATGAGATATCCAAGCCTTCGACCCTAGTAACCACGTCTATATCTCTGTCTGCTCCGTCCACTTTGATGTTCTTGGGACGTATCTTGAAGTTGCGCTCATCGCCCAATGAAACGACAACAATATCCGCACCCTCCCTCATGCCATCTTCACAATCGCTATGTTGAGCTGTATAGTCCTGTCCATCCTTGTACCAATTAATCACCACTTGATTGTAACCAGCACCATCGCGATTGACGTAATCTAGAAAGGGTAAGAATGCATCTGGCAACGCATCGCGGACGGATGCATCATCGTGGCCAGAAAACATGTAGCTGAAATGTGTTTCTGGATTGGGAGATGGTGTGTTGAGGTAGCTCTTGTGCCAACGTGGTGATTCGAGTTCTCCGCTTTTCATTTGGATTTTTCCTCTTTGTTCGGGGTGGAGGTTGAAGAGGGTATCGAAGGTATTTGAGCCATAAATTTTCAGGTAGGAGGGGAGGGTATCCAAGATGATGTAGCTTGCGCCATCGTCGCTGAGATCAATTCGTTGCGACATCTCGGTTGGATTGGATGGTGAAGCAGAAGGAAGATATCTTCCCTAGTCAAAGGTCAGGATAGCCGTTACTTGACTACCTACATGTCTTCGAGTGAGTCAAGTCGTGGTTGGTGCTCTATTCAGGCCACCGGGAAGGATCTCTGCCTGATGCAGTGTGCGGTGTCGTGTTTCAGGGATGTTGATTCTACCATCTTCCTTCTAGTTCCTTCTTTTTACTTCTCTTCTCTTCTCTATTCTGCCCTTGACTGTGTCACTTACGACAATCAAGGCTTCAGAGTTTTCTCTTGCCCACGTTCTTGTCGTCACAGAATCACGTTGCTCTTCTTACTTCACCAAAGTTCACCTCATCTCTTGCGCCCAATTCACCTCAAAACATGCCACTATAAAATCCCTATCTCAAGCTCTCATCCTCCTCTTCTTTCTTCCACTACAAGGTGCTCCAGCAGCTGGATGCCCAGACCCTTTTTTGAGTTCTCCCTCGGGTCCCATGTGCGGACGCCCGGGTCCGCTTTAGCCACTGCTCCACCCACCATCGAATGTCGGGTCGATAACGTGTTCCCTACTCGTGTAGGCTTCGTGGTAAAAGGGGGTAGGGTGGGTGTATTGCGTTGATGCACGAAGCCTTAGGCTTCATTACAGCTTCGAGTGCGGACCGCACTTGTGTCCTTCCTATACGCTGAGGTATGTGACTTTGTGGCTATCCGAATGCATAGTAATGTTTAGGAGTGTAGTGATGTCCACTGAGAGCAGGTCGTCGAAAGGTGTTTCCTTGGCCACAACCCTAGATCCTGCCGCATCCGCTTCCTCTTCTACATCGGAGCCGGGGGAAGGGGCGGCCTTTCTCTTCTTGTCGGACGACTTCGAGACCTCGGTAGTCTCATTCTTCTTGTCGATGTCCTTAGAATACTCCTCATTCTGGAGTTCGAGAGCGTAAGCCTCTGACTTCTTGTCCTGGGGGTCGCGAGGGAGGGCCTCAGATGACAGGCTAGCAACATTTGGCAGAGAACCAGACTGTGGACCTCGAGGGCCGCCGAGGGAGCCAGGGACCGGGGGTCGTGTGAACTTTGGTGTGGTCAAGTTCTGGCCACCATGGGCATCTTGGTGAGCTATGCTCTCCTCCTTGGTGATTGGAGGTTCAGCCTCTTCACGAAGGAGTCGGAGGACTTCTCCGATCCTTCTTACAATGTTGCCGTGCGTAACACCAAGGTCTAGCGCAGTCATCCATATATCGACTGTCCTAGGGCCTACCTCTAGGATAGGAGGGAAGTTGTCTTCTGACTTGAAGTAGTCGACGATCCCGCGGACATTGAGCAGTCGGGCTTAGGGGTTTTTAGGTTTGTGCATTCGTATAAGTCTGTGATATAGATACACGCATCCGTATGAGACGCGACAAATCAGTCAATGATAGGAGATGAAGGATACTCACGAATGAATGATCAGTATACTCTGCCAATGACGACAGGTTAGGGTATATGAAACTCGTTTCTCATGCAGAAGACTTGGCCATACGAGCCTTGCGTTCTTCCTCCTCTTTCTTGCCGTGCACACCACGTAAAAAGTCCATCTTTCCAATGTAACCTTGCTTGCTTCGACCGTACTCGTCCAACTCGTCCTTCAGTCCTTCTTCGTCTACGTGGGCAGCCCAATCGATGGCCGACTTTTGGACGGTGTTAAGTTTGACGGCCTTGCCCTTCTTGGCCTCTTCTTCCAGCCTCTTCTGTTGTGCGAGGACGTCGGCTCGGGAGGGGGTGCGCAGTCTTTGACGCTCTGGTGGTAGACCTCGAACTTCGCCGGTGGGATTAGGTTCGAATTTGGAGGCGCGACGTAACGGGCGGCGGAGAGTGAGTTGGTCGTCTTTCGGAGATGGCGAGCGAGGCTTGGTCTGCTTCGTGGGGTCGTTGTTTGCGAGGAAGAGCTTCGCCTCGGCCGAGTCCTTGTGTACGCGCTTCTCTTCCGTCACCTTTTGGCCAGCGAAGTCGTAGGACCGCTTGATGGTGATCATGCCATGCTCATCTTCGTCTGCTTGAGTGTCCTTGCTCTTGGCTTTCTCGGGAGCGGCATCTTTGGTATTCGTGTCTTGTTCGGGCTTCGGCTGGTCTCGCGACGGTCGGATTGGTTTGGCGGTCATCGAGGCCCAAAGGGCGTCGACATCGATGGTGACATTGTCGGTACTGGCCTTCTGGTATTCTTGGCGCTCCTGCTTTCTGCGCCAAACATTAGTATCGACTCTGCAGTGTAGCGACAGGCAAACGTACTCGGCTCTTCTCTGGGCTCGCGTCTTGATCAGGCCTCCTTCACCACCACTGTCCTCATCATCGTCTGCTTTTGGCTTCTTCGCCTTTCTCAGTTCTGTGATGGTAGCTTCATCTCCAGAGTCCAGCTCTTCAGCATCGGTTTGGGCCTTCTTTCGCTTTTTGGAGACTTTCTTTGGTTTTGGAGCTTCATCTTCGTCCGACGACAAGTCGTCGTCTGGCGGTGCTTCTACCAAATCTGGGTTGAAGTCTTCATCTTCGCTCGACTTGTACTCCTCGTCCTGGTCGATGGGTAATTTGTCTTGGTCGGACATTTCGAAAGATGGTCTGTTATGCGCAACCGCAAAGGCCGAAACATGAGCCCGCTCTGTTTGCACTGTTTGCTCCATGACGCCCTTTTCCGCCATCTGATTTCACATGCATCACGAGCGTCTACTTTGTCTTGATCTGCAATTATTCGTTGTTCATGGTTCATTAAAATTTTGCTGTTCTACAATGCCATGATCTTGTCGGCATGCTTCGTAGGTTGCTTTTACTTCTGGAAAGTGTTGTTCTCGCCCTTGCCCAACTGCTCGTGGATAGCGCCGCCGATGGATCCCTCGGTGGTGAACTGCTTTCCAATTGCACCTTGCGATGAGAATGGTCCACCGACCTTCTCGCCGATCTGACCGATCGATCCGTCAGCTGTCACATGGTCAGCAGCTGCTTCTTCTTCTTCTCCTCTAGTGATTATGGCATACCCTTGAACTGCTTGCCAATTGCGCCGTCTGCGCTGAATGCTGGGGTACCAGTGCCTGTCGTCTTCTCGCCTGCAGGCTCGCCTCTGGGCACAGCGTCCTCGTGGATAGCATTGGAGCCGAGATCGTCGTTTCTCAGGGCTCTGATGGATGTTAGTTGGTTGCCTTCAGTAGACCAGATACATGTCCACGTACGCAGAGGCACCCTTGTCCATGGTCTTTGCTGATGAGTCGCCGTCCATTGTGTGTATTGTGTGAGTGGGATCGGGTTTAAAGAGGTTGATTGTGATTGTGATTCGATAAATTGATCAAGCAGTATCATCCAGACTGGCCTTTCTTATACCTGTTCGAACTCGCCAGAGCGGTCGCGATGGATTATCGAGGTCGTCATACTTCAGGAACCATTATGTCATGACAACATGTACGTAGTAAAGCGTCAAGAGATCATCTCTAGACGAGAACGATGGACATGTTCTCGAAGTGGCATCGAATTCCATGGGTATTGGAGGTTTGAGCGTCTTGCCTTCTCTGATGTTCTACTGTTGGTGGCTGCATGATTGTGACGATGCACATTGTCTCCACAATCCATAATCTCACAGTTGTCTGGAGAGCTCCTTCTCACGTCTTGTGAGTTTGTCTTTGTCGGCTCCCGAGACATTCTGTGTTTGATCTCGAACATCCAATGCAAGAGGTCCAGTGTCTCTTGATGCCGCTTCCCGCTATGGATATTGCTTCAGTGCAACGGAGCATAGTGGCCTTGAAACGGCATGAGTAGTTTCGGGTTTATGGTGGGGTCATGCCGGCAGCTGTAAATGTCACATGGCTACGCTATCTCTCATCGTGCTTTCGTACAGCACTACTCGCCGTTGCCGTGAGCTCTATACAATCCGAGGTCTGTTTAAACAAGAATCAAGATGTCTTTAACTTGAGGCTCTCAACCCACGTGCATCAGATCTCGGTTGCGATTACGCACGGCAGATGGAATCGCAAGCGCATCGGCCCCCGGAAGTACGAGACCGGTAAAGCCCTGCCACGCTATCGCCGGCTCGATCTAGCGGCCGAGGTTGATCGGGTCTTCCTGTAGGGATTGCTGTCGGTCGCTGACTCCTACACATGGTAGGAGACCAACCAGCGTCGACTACTTGTACCTCGACGGCGGATTATACTTTAGCTGGATGATGGCTCAGCTGTCAGCAAGCACTCATGCCGCATGTGATTCGCGTTTCAACAACAGTAAAGCGACAGCCTTCGAGTGGCGCCTAATAGGACGTTATTAGTTTTGGGCCCTTTCAACGTTTTCTCCAAAGCGTGCTGGTGCCCACACGGCGGCGTTTGAGCCATGAGTTGGCGAGTCCCAAGTCCAAGTCCTTGTCTTTCCCTCCGTTCAAGTCCCTTCCCTGCTCCGTGGGATTATCTACATGTTGATTCGTTCCCTGGTAGCAGTCGGCCTGACGCTCTCTTTTGGTCACTTTGTCTTTCCTCTCTAGTGCTATCTGGTCGTTCTTTGTCACCAATCAATCCACACAGTCTTTGTCACACAAGGACGATTTAGGCAGTCGCAGTTGGTCGCGGAACCGGGAAGGTGCATGCCAGTACCAAGATGCTTTTGGAACGACCACTCTCATTTAAGCGCGCTTCAGCCCGGCAAACACTCTATCCTTATCCAGACTCGCCCGCCCTCGGGGAGCAAGACCGCAGATCAATGTCCACCACTGGCGGAGCATTGCCTCGACGAGAAACCTATAGGAGCGGCGTCTTCTCATTGCTTCCTCAAAAGACCGGAGAACAACTCGCCCGCACCCGCTATGACGACGGATCCGGCGACGAAAGAGACCCTGCAGAGATCGAAGCCGCATATTTGAATCTCGTCGGAGGAGGGGGAAACCGTTCACGAAACATCAGCTCCGAGTTGTCCTTTGGCATGTCGGGCGACAAAGATACAGATGGACCGGGCTACTCGGTCGAAGACTCGAAGAGGAGGACAAATTTCTACGAAGAGCAGTTCCAATACAAGGGCAATGGGCTGGGCAGTGTGCGCGAGAGGATTGAAAAGGACTCCCCAGTCGTGGCCGAGCTGCGGACCAATGTCATTGTATGTTGTTGCGCGCATGTGGCCGCCGCAAACATGGTCGACTAACTCGAGAGAACAGGTCAAGGATGAATTCACCCTCGTCACCGACATGTCGTACAATCTCAGCCAGCGCTACTCACGTCCCGAAAGCAGCATCATGGTCAACGTCGAGCATTCTGCCTGCTTGCTGCTCGCCGGCTCCTTCGAACCCGCCTACATTCTCACCATCACCGCCCTCCCCTCCCAACTACAGCCTGTCACCAACAAGCGCAACTCGGCCCTCATACAATCCTTCATGGCAGACATCCTTGCTGTCCCACCTGAAAGAGGCATCCTCCGATTCCAGCCCATTGCCGAAGAAAACCTTGCTATCAACGGCACCACTGTCATGGGAGAGATTGAGCGTATAGAAAAGAGCAGCATTGATTCCGACGTGACGGCTGCCAATGCCATTAAGCGTGCCTGGACCAGAGGCTCGCGGAGATCGGTTCACGCAAAGAAGCCCTCGGTCAGGAACACCGACGACGTCCCCTCGGCGCTTCCACAAGTCGCAAACACCCATTTACCAACCACAAATCACTCTCGCCAACCAAGTCAGAACCTGTCCCAATCCGCTGTATCACTCACCTCCCACCCGGGTCCCGCATTCATCGCCAGCACAACATCTCCCGTACTCGAAGAGCGAGAGAAACCGCCATCCAGAGACCTGCCGCCCACGCCAATCGGCACACCAAATAACGAGGACAAGCGCAAAAGCAATCTAAACGGCATACTCAAAAACGCATCCAGCTCTCCACGTAACTCTTTCCGTCCGAGCTCATCAGCCAACACCACACCTATACCCAAACCACCGCCTATACCCCAGAGTGCATCGCCCATCAGTCCCAAGGTGGCCAAGAGGAAGAGTTTCATCTCGATATTCAAGCGTTGAATATAGGGTCTACATGCATACACATACACATATACATTATCAAAGAGCGAGGAGTTTTGGATGGGACCAAAGGTTGGTTGGTTATGCATAACACGGCGTTATTCCTTCTCTATCGCATCATGTTTGGTTGTTTTTTGCATATTGCACATCTTTGTTATATACCCACCTTATAAATCTCTTTTTGTCACCAACATCTTGGATCAAGGTCCTGTGCGCTTCTGCTTCTTTTTCACCTCTTCTGACTGCTCAGAAACTGTGTCCAGACTCTTGAGTATAGTGCTTTTACAATGCTGATCATGGATTGAGTGATGCGCCTTGAGAAAGATGTTTCGGTCTCTTCCAGTTCCTTCCATTTGCCTCGAAACCCACGAGATCCACAAGCGGCTTGCGGCGCCATTATAGACACCCCAAGATGCAGAAATCCAATCGAGGGACGAACGAAAGACAAGTCAAGCAATGACTTCGAGACTTCGGAGAGGAAGGCACAAGGATGGAAAGAGCGAATTGGTCACAACCTTTCGAACCGATAAGCATAGGCAATTATGGCGGCGTGCACCTTCCACTGGGAGAACACTTTGAGAATAACTTGACAGTATTGAATGGTTGCTTTCGATGTAATTTTGTATTCTGTATTTTGGTAAAAGGTTCATTATATACTTGTTTGGTCTTTTCATCTACATCAAAGGAGTGTAAAAGTCAACGAACAACCTAAGCTATACACAAAGGTCAGAAGCTACAACATAGCCCAACCAACATAGGTCATTAAAATAGAAAAGTTCATCATGATATCATGTCCTCCATACTCTTTCGAATATGATAGGAATCAAAAAAGGGGTGGAAAGAAAAAGAGTAAAAGGTGTTAAACAAGAAGTGAAAGAGAAAGGAAATGGAAAAGGGGTCTAGAGCAGGCATCTAGAAGAAGAAGACGGCAGCCATGGCGGCAACAGCAGCCATGAAGCTAGCGTTGCTCTTGCTGGCAGCACCGGTGTACTGAGCAGGGGTGGAAGTGGTGACCGAGGCAGCAGTGCCGCTGGTGCTGCTAGGAGCGTTGGCGTGGACGGAGCTGCTCAGGACAGAGTGGACGGAAGAGGCGACAGCTCCGGAGGAGACGGGAAGAGCGGGAGGTGCAGATGAAGGGCCGGGAGCCTGGATCTGACCATCGCTGATCTGGGTGACCACGGCACCGGTAGGCTTGCTAGAGATGGGCGAGCTGGCGGCGGGAGTGGTAGCAGGGGCGCTCTCAACGGGCTTGGTGGACTGGATAGGAGAGACGGGAGAAGAAGCAGGGGCACTCTCGACAGGCTTGCTCGACTGGACGGGAGCAACAGGCGATGAGGCAGGAGCAACAGGAGACGAAGCAGCAGGAGACGAAGCAGCGGGCGACGAGGCAGCAGGCGACGAGGCAGCAGGCGACGAGGCAGCAGGCGACGAGGCAGCAGGCGACGAGGCAGCAGGCGACGAGGCAGCAGGCGACGAAGCAACGGGAGACGAAGCAACGGGAGACGAAGCAGCAGGCGAAGAAGCGGGATGGGACTCGACTGGAGCAGAAGAGACCTTGGTGCTCTCAGCAGGGTGGCTGACGACCGAAGTGGTCAAGAAGACGGAAGTCGAGCCGTGCTGGTCAACGGTGGTGTAAGGGCAAGTAGTGGTGTACTCAGTAACGGGAACAACAACAGTGACCTTTCCAGAAGACTTAGGTGCCTCAGGTGCAGAAGTGGCAGGAGTCTGGACTGAGCCGGTCTTGGAAACCTTGATAACAGAAGTGGCGGTCGAGATGGTCTGGTAAGTTGTTGTCTTGGTCACACCGCTGCTGACGTATGTGGAAGATACGGGACAAGTGGTCAAGTAAGTGGTGGTGATGTCAGTGGTGTACTTTGTGGTTCCGTTGCTGTAGATGGGAGTGGTGGGAACAGCATGGCCCTGAGTAGGTGCAGTGATGGTAGCGTAGCTGGTGAATGTGCTTGTGATGGTTGAGGGAGCTGTAAGAGTTGTCTTGTGGCCACCACTGGTAATGACCTCGCCAGAAGAGCATGTAGTAACTGTGGTGATGACAGATGCAGTCAAGGTCGTGGTCTTAACGACAGGGGCAGTGCCTGAAGGACCAACGATGGGATGAGTAGCATTGTGGATGGGGTAGGGGGCAACAGGAACACTCTGCGAGGACTGCTTGGGAGTCTCGGTGGGCTTAGAGCAACCTCCCTTGCAGGATGTGAGAGTCAGGGTCGAAGTGGTAGTGTAGGTCTTTGTGAGCGTCTTGCCAGCGCTGACAGTTGTTTCAGTCACAGGGCAGACTGTAGTGGTAGTGTAGACCTCCTCAGTCTTGGTGGTGGTAGCAGGAGCAGACTCGGTGGGCTTCACGCAACCACCCTTGCAGCTAGTGACAACAAAAGTGCTTGTGGTAGTGTATGTGAATGTGTGGCCTTGCTTTACGGTGGTTACGGGGCATACAGAAGTTGTGGTGTATACGGTTTCAGTGCTTGTGACATTGGCAGCAGGCTTAGAAGAAGGAACCCAGGTCGAAGAAGGGACCTCAGTGGGCTTGGTGCAGCCTCCCTTACAGCTGGTGACGGTCAAAACCGAGGTCAAAGTAGTTGTCTGTGTGTAGGTCTTGCCAGCGCTGGTTGTAAGGTAGGTTGTAGGACACACAGTGGTGGTGAGATAGGTGACGAGGGTAGAGGTGGCATTGTGCTCAGCAGAGGAAGTAGCAACCGATGAGCTCTCACTCCAGCCAGTAGGCTTGACCCAAGTGTTGGATGGGTGCTCCGAGACCGAGGGAGAGGAGTGGACATCAGAAGAAGAGGGAGAGTGAGTCCATGTCTCGTTCCAGCTGGCAGACGCAAGACCAATAAGGCCTGCGAGGATTGAGAAAGACTTCATTCTTTTACAGATGTTCAAGTCGATGTCGATTAATTATTGCTTTTGATAGATGTGTGAACGAAAGTATCCAAGAGAGACCGTAGCGAGAGAGTCTCCAAAGGGCGATTAGTAAAAGCGATTGAATGATAGAACCAAGTACTGAGGAAGGGAAGACAACTAATATATCTCGTCTTCCCCAGCATGTTGACTGCCCGAGCTCGAGATGCCCCATCCTCGACCTCTGGTACTCTACCGATTGACGTGATTTAGGATACGCCACTGATGAGGATCAACCAGCGCTATCACTAATTGATGGAGTGTGTTGACGTGCTGGCAGACATTGGTTGGTACGAGGTAAGCGGAGCAGCCGACTACCTTGAGCTTGGCAGAGATGAGTTTTTTTCGTATCGAGGTCAATAGTTTGAAGGTTCGTCGTTCATGAATCGGCCCACGCGACGACCACTCGAGTGTAGTGATTGGCACTAGAGCTCCACCTGCGTGCAGCAAGCGTACCCCAGCCAACCGAGCTCCCACTCGCAGACAGCTTCTCGTGCGCAAGCCTTACGCAGGACATGCTGAACATGCAGAGCTGGAGTCTGGTACATGGCGTACCTGGTCCTTGTCTTTCTGCCGGGTTCCTGCTGGTACATCGAGGCTTCACTACACGACGTTGTGAGACTGGGGTATCCTCAGACAAAGCGTTTCCGTATGCTCGTTGACTGAACGTTTTTGGCTTCGATGGAAAATTCAACGGTGGGAGGAACGTTTTGCTGGTGGGCTTCCATAACTAAATCCTCGAGTTAGGCAATGAACCTGCAGTAGCGTCCCAATTGGCAGACAGACGGACAAAACCCAGAAGCAGAAAATAGACATGGCATCACGTCGATCTCGTGGGGAGGAAAGGCCCGCCCACAACCGAGACAACGATCAACGAACCACACCAACTCTAACCTGGAAGTTCCTGCCCATCGACAAGAGGCTCCAAGTCTGCCTTCTCTGTTTTGCGCCGCGAGAACAAACCTTGCTTGCGCTGAAGGATTCTAAAGTCGCATCATCACACCTCGAATCCTCAACAAACACTTGGAAATATCGTATTCCCACTGTGGACTCTTTGTGGCTACCGAACCACTGCCTGTGAGGCTTCCACATACGAGCTGCTTGATCAGATGGATCTCTTGGGTGCATTCGTCACGCGGTCACACTGTATGCAAGATATACTATTGTTATACAGCTCTGTATGGAGTATACGAGGAACAAGCAAATGTCACACCCACCACCGCTCTTGTTCGGTCGTCGAGGTTGCATCCATGGTGCATGAATTTCTCCATCGTTCGATGCATGTGATGTGTCGTGCTTTGCTGCTGCTTCGAGCTTCCACTTGCGAGAATGTTCCCATCCAAAGGATTCAAGCCACCGACGCCATGAATTCGCGAGGGCGAGCACGGGCATAGACCTCCGCCATGTTCCTGTCTGAATCGTTGCCGCTATCCGCCGAAGAAGGCCGATGCTCGAGCCTCGAAGGAAGAAGTAGCCACACGCCCTCTTCACGATCTTGCGCGCTTGGTTCGCATGGTAATAGAAATACAGACATCCACCAATCACAAAAAAGAAGAGGCTGTCTGCGGGTATGCCTCGGGCAGTCGCTTTTCGGACTCTGGTCCCTTCCTGCCAGCTCTTTTTTCTTTGCTCGAGACAGCTGCGTGTTCTCACGCCAACGAATGAAAGGGCTGGCTGACTTGTAGAGCTTGTAGCGAAAAATGGTAACACTTACGCAGGTACACAACGAGACTTCAATTGCGACTGGTTGTCACAAGAGCATAAGAACAAACCATGAACTTTATTCATAGCCGAGCATACACGAGCGAGTGATTATTTTTTGTTGAGGGCATATGCACTCCACAAGAGCTAGCACACCCTGATGGCCAGATCAATTGCCCTAATCAGCATGTCCTTCCGTATGCCCAAATTTTCCAGCCGACCAGCCAAGAGGCTGATCTGAGAAAAGAAGGCGCGGAAGAACAGATGCTTCCGCCAGCCCAGAGACTTGTGAGTCTGTGACTGCAAGGTTAGGCGCTGCCCTGATGATCAGCTGCAGCCTGTCACAGTGTCACCTTGTCCTTCTTCGCTGCAGGGCGAAGAGGAAAAAACAATACTCGAAAAAATGCAGCTGCATGTGTCTTTTGGACCTGCAGTCTTGTTGTTGTTTTGCAGCCACTACAGCTAATTATCATCCTCGCTCTCACTACCGCTTTCCCATCCATCTTCATATTCCTCGCAGATCCCTACCAGTCCATCGCAGAGTGCCTCGCGTTCATCAATGCCAATGATCGAGCGAGCAATCCTTTCCACCGCACGTATTCTCTGCGCAACAGAAGTAGTCGTCGATAGTGTCGCATGCACAGCAAGTTTCTGAACAGCATTGCCCGAAGCAAATACCTGAGGGAAGCTGTCGATGACGGGGAAAAGCAAGGAGGATTGATGACTGTAGATCCTTCTAGTCAGCATCTCGGAAATCTCGTGTTCTGCCGCTGTATCGCAACATCGCAATCTCGTGTGTTTCAAGACTTACCTTTCGATTCTAGGGCCGTGACCGAAGCGGTTGCGGGATGCGAGGTTCGTGTCTTCGATTTCGAGACTTGACTTCCATTTTCCGCGTAGGCTTTGCAGTTGGCTGAAGACGTGAGTGCGGGACCTGTTTAGTCCTCGTTCGCCGGTCAGGTTGGCGGTCTTTGGCTGCATATCTATGTCGAGGTCCTTAGCTTCTGCATTGTCATGGTCGTGGTTTCCGTTAGTGTAATTGTTCATTCTGCTATCTTGTTGTGTTGCATGGCCATTAGCTTCGCCCTCGAGGTCGGCTGGGTCTTTGATGCTCATGTTGAGCTGAGCGACTCTGCGGTTGCCATCGTTGCTCAACAATGTCTCGATGTCAGCGAACGATGATCGTCCTTGCTGGCCTGAACGCAATCGAGTCGGCAGAGTCATACTCTCCATAGCCAGTAGTTGCAGTGCGGAAGTATGCCATTTGGACGATGCATTCAGATTGAGGTATGATGGCAGCACATCCGGCAACGTGGTGAGCGGAATGTACATGCTCGCCTGGCTCGAGATCTGGTAGATTGACTGTGCGACATTGGCTACCTGTAAGATTTGTTTGTCCTGTTCATGCACATGCAGCGTTAGTCTGTGTTTCGAGATTTTTGTGCATACGCATACTGACCCTAGGTTTGCGTCCACCTTCCTCGAGTCCCCATACCCAAGCACTTGTCTTGCCTAGCTCATCTCTCATTCTTTCCAGGTACTTGGCCGTGAAGCCACCCCAGGCATCATCGGCAGAAGTGATCATCTGAATAGCTTGCAGTTGATCACATTCTTCCAGGAAAGGTCGCAGGTCTCTGTCTAGAAGATCGTGCTCCTTGTCGAGACTGTCGAACAAGTCTTCTCCAGTAGCCCATTTCTCGAAAGGCATGAGAGCAGAGTTTAATTCATACTCTTGCAACTGAACGATAGACTTGGGATGATAGAAGACTCTGTTAAAGTCAGACCAGTAGCGAACAGTATCTGGCGATAGAGCGGGTGGTGCGAGTCCCTGGTCCAGATGCTGCTGATATGCACTTTGCTGAATCTGTTCTGTGCGAATCACATTCGTGTTTCCCGCCCTGTATATCTGGTAAGTGACTTCCAGCACATGCGGTCAAATTATACATGAAACATACCACATCTGCTGTGCAATTGCTGCAGGATCGTCTGCTGCACCATAAAGTGCATTGTCCCTCCTCAATGTTCCAAAGGCGCCCTTTAAATCATAGATCAACGCGCGAGGTGTAAATGTTTCTGTGCCATCTTCTGAGTGCCCAGGTCGGAAATGTATATCATGATCTACGGGAGATTCTTCCTCGTCGCCATACGTGAAATATGTTTCCTGTACGCAGATCGGTCAGAAGTTTACTTTTATGCAGTATGAAGCTCTGATCTGCTAGATAATGCGATACTATACAGTATAGACTGCTGTCTATATCGACTTTGATCTCGGCTGTCATCATGCATGATCAATCCCACACTCTGGAGGGCTTGGGAACGGTTGTGAAATTGCGTAACTTACCTGCGCATTCCAAAAATGAGTGCCGACATGATTAGCCTGTTGGCCAAACTGCAACGTAATCACTTCATGCATCTTAGAATCAGAAGTAGTGTTGTTGTCGAGAGCTAAAATCAATTCGTGATAAAAGCGCAAACCATGATGAAGCCGTGAGGCGAGAGCTTTCACCAAACGCGGAGATGAACAACGAGCAGAAAAAAAGAGATATTAAACAAAAAATCAATCACACCATTGTTTTCAGAACATTCGTTAATCATTATTACTGTTGCTATGCAAAGGGTGCAAGCTCTACGGATTATAGTGAGAGCAGCTAAAGATGACCTTCTAACCCATAAGCTGTAGAGGAGTCGTTGGTGGCCAGCGAGTCTGGGAGAAACTCAGGCATCTTTTGATGGACTGCAAGAACTTTCTGGTGATTTCATCACTCATGATATGTGCCGCATCCTTGTCGTTTGCATGTAGCTTCTCGCGTGCGGATCTCTCGTGAATACCAACCATGGTGACACCAATAGGCCATGCACTGTGATTCAGTTAGCGTGCTGCAAAAGAGTATTCATCGAAGGCTGACTTACGCTTTTCCGATACTCAATCGCAAGTAGGCATCGTTGGCATCGACGTAGCGTCTCTCTTGACATGCGCGGACAATCTCGACGATTGGACCCAAGATTCCTTTTTCAACCTCTCCCCTCTCGAGTTTCCGATATAGTGGCACCATGCTGTCGCGAGCTTGAACCATGGCGCTGTATGCGGTTTTTCCACTGCTGCTCGTCTTGACAGCGTCATCTCGTAAAGATAGCGAGACTTGCCACTCGGACAGGACCAGAGTAAAGTAGGATGCGAGTTGGCGAAAGAGGAATGCGCGACCTTCTTCATCCTGGGGTACGAGTTCGGAGACCTTCATGTCGGCTTCGGGTACAGGTTCGAGGGTGGTGGGTATGGGACCGGGGTACATGATCGCTTTGGGCTTGCCGGATGCATCGAGTCCAGCGAGTTTTCTGTATCGCCGCAGTTGACCGGTGTGCGTCTCTCCAAACAAGCGCGCGGGTTCATTCATATCCCTCAGCTTTCGAATGAGCTCCTCAGACGACATATCGTTCTCGGGTGCGGGTGTAGCATCACCGCCTTCGATAGCTTTCTCTTTCGGTGGTAGCTCTGGTAGACCCAATCTCTTGCGGCGGATCCTTTCTTCACGCTCCTCTTCCTCCTCTCTTAACCTCCTGCTCTCCTCTGCCAGTCTCTCTCGCTTGTCCTCTCTTGCTCTGTTTTTCTCGGCCTCGTCTTCGTCAAACTTGCGCTTCTTGTCGAGCCTGGCAAGTCGCGCATCCTCTATTGCTTTTTGTTCGGCGGCGTAGTCGGCTTGTCGTTGGGCCTCGACGTCGGCGCGTTTGATGTATTTGGATGGCTTCGTTTCCTGTGGCGTCTGCGACTTTGGCGTTGGTTTGCCTTTGGCGATCTGCGCCGACATGAGCGATGCAAAGTCCATGATGAGATTAATATTGTATTCGAATGGATAGACGATAAAAGTTGTTGTAATGACAGTTCGAGATTGGCATTTCCCGATCGCTCATGATGATTTGGAGAAAGCCACAATCTTATCGCGGATCTGCCCGCTGCGGTCATGCATAAGACCTCCGAGAACCAGGTGCCTGTCTTCGATTAGCACAGATTAGCAAGTCACAGTGTGGCATTCACCTGATGAACAATCACCGATTCAGAAACTCGTTCTTTCTCTTCCTTACACCCAATTCGTGACTCGAACCATGGATATGGATGTTCAATATGTCCATGTAAATTGTGTGTTTCACTTGATAATCGGAATCAACTTTGTACAAGCCATCAATCAACGACAACCATGTCAAGACTTCCCTGTACCCGCTGCATTACCAAGCTTGACATCACAGTCGTCCGACACACGGCAATTTATAAACGTAGGTGGGATAGCTGCTCGAAGATGGGACTAATATAGAAGGAGCAGGGTTGCACCAGCGACAACGTATCATGCTTTTACTAATCAGTGTGGATGTTACATGGCATGGAATAAGTAGAATATTGGCATATGCCACTGATTTTCAGTAGAATATTCTACCTAGTTAGTATAGAATAAAATCGCTAATTCTAGTAGAATATTCTACTATTCTACCTCTTAATATAGCTAATGTCGATAGTTAGATAGGTAGCAAGCTTAAAGTTAGCGCGTATAGCGCTTAGGTATAGCAGATTTTATAGAAAAGCTCGCTATTACGCGTGTTTCGATTAGTAGCGTATCTAAGGCCTCTAATTAGCTAGATCTTATCTTAGAGATTAGATCTAGCGC